>CM038673.1:545008533-545196033 GCA_021605145.1 Aegilops bicornis
TGTGTTCGGCCCTGCCGGTTTTGCTGTATCCGGCGCGACGGTAATCATCCCGTGTTGCTGGGCGCCCACGTGATCCGTAGATCGACCTTGTATGTTTTGCCTTATCCTCCAATATATCTCGCAAGTCCGCACGCTTTTCCTTTGCCTTGGTACTTTTTGAGCGGCGTCGGGTGTGGCTTGAGCGGAGGGCCGAGAGGCTTCTTCCGTCATGCCACGAGGTGGCCGGTCTGCCATGTCGTGTACTGGCGACTTTTGTGCTTCCTCCTCTAGTCGAGGCAACGGCCTGCGTTTGGGGTAGCTTTTGGAGGGGCGTTCGAGTTCATACTCTTCGGCTGCAAGGACTTCAGTCCATCTATCAGCTAGCAGGTCTTGATCAGCTCTAAGCTGCTGCTGCTTTTTCTTGAGGCTGCTTGCCATGGCTATAAGCCTGCGTTTGAAACGCTCCTGTTCGGCGCGATCCTCAGGCACGACAAATTCGTCGTCGTCGAGGCTTGCCTCATCTTCGGAGGGAGGCGCGTAATTGTCGTCCTCGACCTCTCTTTCGGCCACACTGTCATGCGGACTTGCTTCTCCCTCCTCCTGCGCTGAGTCCTGCTGGAGGGGGTTCTCTTCGACCGTCTGAGTGCTATTATCTCCGTGCGGAATCACCATTTTTATTGTGACGGATTTAAAGCGGCGCCACGACGCCGGGCGCTTCGGCTGTTTCTTGGAGGGTCATCCTCCGTTGTTCCATCGCCGTTCCCATCTTTTGGGATGTCCACCATGTATATGTCATATGACGAGGTGGCCTTCCAGTGCCCTGTGGGTGCTGGGTCTTGGTTGTCTCCGGCATCGTCGTCCATGCCGTCGATGTCTTCGGAGTCATAGTCGAGCATGTCGGTTAAATCATCGACAGTGGCTATAAAGTGGGTGGTGGGTGGGTGTTGAATTTCTTCGTCATCCGCATCCCAACCTTCCTGTCCGTAGTCCGGCCAGGGCTCTCCGGATAAAGAGAGAGACTTTAGTGAATTCAGGATGTCGCCAAAGGGCGAAAAGTGAAAGATGTCCGCGGCGATGAACTCCATGACCGGGCGCCCAATCGGATTCGATTAGCAGGGGCGCGGAGGGTTCGGAGTCCGGAGAGGAGTCCGGCACCCTGGAGTCGAAGTTTTCGCAAAGAACAGGGATGGAGTTCGGCTCGATCGCCGTAGAGATTGTAGCCCCCGAGGCGGTGTCCAACCACTCATCCTCGATCGGAGAATCCGGCTCCAGATTAAGGGTCGGAGCGGATACTGGTGCGGCCTCCAGGGCACTGTTCGGCTGCAGAGCAAGATCATGCCCATCGAGACAGTGGGGCACACTTGGCTACGGCTCGAATCCGTCGAAGATCAAGTCCCCGCAGATATCGGCCGTATAGTTTAAACTTCCAAATCTGACCTGATGGCCAGGGGCGTAGCTTTCGATCTGCTCCAGATGGCTGCTTAATTGGCCCGCAGTGCAAAGCCGCCGAACACGAAGATCTGTCCGGGGAGAAAAAGTCTCACCCTGGACTGCGTCGTTGTTGATGATCGAAGGAGCCATCGGGCCTATCGGTGATGACACAGAGGAACTCTCAATGAAAGCACCAATGTCGGTGTCAAAACCGGCGGATCTCGGGTAGGGGGTCCCGAACTATGCGTCTAGGCGGATGGTAACAGGAGACAAGGGACACAATGTTTTTACCCAGGTTCGGGCCCTCTCGATTGAGGTAAAACCCTACTCCTGCTTGATTAATATTGATGATATGGGTAGTACAAGAGTAGATCTACCACGAGATCAAGGAGGCTAAACCCTAGAAGCTAGCCTATGGTATGATTGTTGATGTTGTAGTTGTTGTCCTACGGACTAAAACCCTCCGGTTTATATAGACATCGGATAGGTTAGGGTTACACAGAGTCGGTTACAATGGTAGGAGATCTACATATCCATATCGCCAAGCTTGCCTTCCATGCCAAGGAAAGTCCCATCCGGACACGGGACGAAGTCTTCAATCTTGTATCTTCATAGTCTTGGAGTCCGGCCGTGACGATAGTCCGGCTATCCGGACACCCCCTAGTCCGGGACTCCCTCACCTCCCCTTTCCTATCTCTCTTCTCCTCCTTCCTTCTCCTCCTATTTGGCATATATGGGCCGCACCCGCCCACTAGGGGCTGGTCTGTCCCTCCCATGGCCCAATAAGGCCCATATCTTTGTCGGGGGTGCCCGGAACCCCTTCCGGCGACCCGATACGTACCCGGTACCCCCAGAACACTTCCGGTGTCCGAATACTATCGTCGTATATGAATCTTTACCTCTCAGCCATTTTGAGACTCCTCGTCATGTCCGTGATCTCATCCAGGACTCCAACAAACTTCGGTCACCAAAACACATAACTCATAATACAAATCGTCATCGAACACTAAGCGTGCGGACCCTACGGGTTCGAGAACTATGTAGACATGACCGAGACACATCTCCGGTTAATAACCAATAGCGGAACCTGGATGCTCATATTGGTTCCTACATATTCTACGAAGATCTTTATCGGTCAAAACCATACGTCATTCCTTTTGTCATCGGTATGTTACTTGCCTGAGATTCGATCGTTGGTATCCTCATACCTAATTCAATCTCATTGCCGGCAAGTCTCTTTACTCGTTCCGTAATGTATCATCCCGCAACTAACTCATTAGTCACATTGCTTGCAAGGCTTATAGTGATGTGCATTACCGAGAGGGCCCAGAGATACATCTCCGATACACGGAGTGACAAATCCTAATCTCGATCTATGCCAACCCAACAAACACCTTCGGAGACACCTGTAGAGCATCTTTATAACCACCCAGTTACATTGTGATGTTTGATAGCACACAAATTGTTCCTCTGGTATTCGGGAGTTGCATAATATCATAGTCAGAGGAATATGTATAAGTCATGAAGAAAGCAATAGCAATAAAACTTAACAATCATTATGCTAAGCTAACGGATGGGTCTTGTCCATCACATCATTCTCTAATGATGTGATCCCATTCATCAAATGACAACACATGTCTATGGCTAGGAAACTTAACCATCTTTGATTAACGAGCTAGTCTAGTAGAGGCATACTAGGGATACTCTGTTTGTCTATGTATTCACACATGTACTAAGTTTCCAGTTAATACAATTCTAGCATGAATAATAAACATTTATCATGATATAAGGAAATATAAATAACAACTTTATTATTGCCTCTAGGGCATATTTCCTTCAGATTGCTCCAGTGCCGGCGTGGAGCTTGGGAGGTAATCCAGGAGCGGATGTAGATTGTGGTCTGCATCGACGGCATCTGGAAGATGGTGGATCTAGGTTCATGGTTCGTGGCAGGCAGGTATGGTTTCCCTCTCCAACGACTTAGTTGGGCGGGGGTGCCAGATCTGGAGTTGGATGGCGTGTCCGACGTGTTGCCCCAGTCTGATTCGTTCAACGGCAATGGCTTCGCTTTTATTGGCGAGACACCTCGGAGGTCCGCAAAGCTGTATATCAGCGATGGAGCCGCGTCGAGCTCGGGTGTGGAGGTGATCCACGATAAAGGGGTTGTCAATCCCTTCACGACCACTTGCAAAAGTGAGATCTGATAAAGATAATAAGATAAATATTTTTGGTATTTTTGTGGTATAGATAAAGATTGCAAGATACATAGTAAACTAGGATTGTAGATTGAAAGCTTATATGATGTAAAGTAGAACCGGGGGCCATAGGTTTCACTAGTGGCTTCTCTCAAGATAGCATGTATTACGGTGGGTGAACAAATTACTGCCAAGCAATTGATAGAATAGTGCATAGTTATGATGATATCTAAGGCAATGATCATGAATATAGGTGTAGCGACCCGACCTCAGACGGTCAAGCCTCTGTGTTGCTGTGCCATCCCTGGATCAGTATGCTGGCACACACAGTACATCAATATATATATCAAAGTGCAATCACATGTATAATTTACGTAAAACTGATATATACCTCATAAGTCACAGCGGAAACAAATAGTCGGGTGTGGAGTCCCATCAACGCCATCGGCAGGTTGAGTGTAGACCGTAACCTGCACTGTATTCTTACTCGTCGGAAGAAAGTATACGCAACATGATACGTTGCAGCCATGTAGGTCAAGACATTGAATGTACCGCAAGATCACAATAAAAAGAACAGATGATAAAACTATACTATATGCAATATGGCTTTGTGGCTCGTGGTTCCGGGTTTTTGCATAAAAGCTGGTTTTATTTTCCCTACATCAAAGGAATAAATGAAGTCTGTACTATGGAGTTTTCTATCATGACATGGTTCCGCCAACCGATGTCTCATAGCCCAAAATCATCATAAGTTGCCCACAATTAAATTATCAATCCGGTGTTGAGAGTTCCGAGATAGATCCAAGTCCAGAGGCTCAAATTGTCCGTAACCGGGGACACGGCTAATCGATTAGGTTTTAACCCTCTGCAGAGGTTTGTACACTTTACCCGCAAGATTCGATCCCTCTTTTACGTTCTCGCACTTCGTGGTGTTTGAGAACAAGACGACCAAACATGGTCTTAGAAGAGTTCCTCGACCAATGTCCAAAGTGCTCATCCAATCCTACCGTAGTTCTACATCCGCTAGCACCGTCCCAGCCAGAGTCACAACTAAGGTCAACCAAGCTGAGCCCATAGTGACTTGCAGCTGCAGGTAAGCTTCCGGCATGAAGTATTCTTCCGTCTCTTTGAGTCTGGGTGAAGCTTTCCGCAAGATGTCATGGCGCTTCTCCATGCATCCCGGCCAACCTTTGGTTTCTCCAGGTGCCCACAACCGTCCTTCACCCAAAGAGTGTGTATTGAATTCTTGTCTCGAGTCTTGAAGTCTTGAGGCCTTGAAGATGCAGTCCTTGCAGATTCCATCATGGAGTTGTCGTCATTGACGTAGATCCTCCATTCTCACACCACTCCCGAGCACTCATACCAAACCCCGTCTACTATAGCGTAGCATTAAAATAAAATATCGTCCCGGGCTTGGTAACAGGGTGATGGGTTCCTACCTCATGCATACTACTCAACTACAAGAATTCAATATCACTCCGGAGGGTTTGTTGCGAAGATGACACTAGATGCAATAAAACACATAGGTATGAAAAACATGGTTAAAGTGAACTTGCACGGTACGTTGATGAAGATAACAACACTCTAACAAAATTTTATAGAACTATTTGTCACTCTCAGAATAAAATCTATACAAGTCAAACATAGCATTCACATAAGCAATCATTCTAGCAAGCAATACTAACACTCAAAATAACAATTAAAACAAAAAAAACTCAATAATAAAACTCCAACAAAGTCCAAAGAAGCTTCAAATAAAACTAGAAAGAAAAACTACTAACGAAAATCTATGACTTTGCTACAAACATCTAATATAGTTTTGCCGTAAGTAAAAACTTAATAACAATTAAAATACTAAACTAATAAATTAACAGAAAATAAAATGTAAAATAACTAATTTAACAGAAAGTATTTTTTCCATAAAATTTTATTTGCAAAAAGAAACAAATAAAAAGCTTTTATAAAACTCTAACTATGACCTATAGAAGGTTTCATACAAAACTAAGGAAAATAAATTTTTCAAAATAAAAATAAATTTTTCGTCTGTTGTCTAACAGAAACACAACTAATTTTGTCAAAAGTGACAAAAAGAAATAATTTAAAACTAATAAAAACAATAAAGAAAAAGCTAAAACAGAACTAATAATAAAACAGTACTGTTTTGCTAAAATCCTAATTTAAATTAATCTGAAAATAAAATACTAAATACTACTGGATAAACAAAGGTCCTAGAGACCAGGAGCAAAAAGAATCGGTCAAAAATAATATTCCTAACTCAAAATATCTCAAATCTAGTGATTTGAGAAAATTCATACAAACACAAATTTAAACTGGTCAAATATGAAATACAATTGAACTAACGGAAACTTCAGCAAATTTGTGACACATAGCAATTGGAATCACTCAAAAATACTAAAAACTCTAAAAGATATGAATTTTCTAAGATTGCTATTTTCTGAAAAAAATGAATTACGGGATTTCGTGGACCTCACCGGAGTAGTCGTCGGAGTTGGGGAAGAAGATCGGATCCGATGTTGCAGTTGCTCCTAGAGGAAAGGAGATCACGGACGGTGGAGAGGAGATCATATAAACCTCAGGAGGCGCCGAGGCTGGCGGCAGCACTTGGCGGGCGGCGGTGGTCTTTACTGCTTCTTGCTGCGAAGAGGAGAGGAGAGGAGAGGTGTTGGTTTGATGTGTTGGAGGGGGTGCTTGGGTATTTATATTGGGGAGGGGAGGGTTTTGCTTGGGGTAGGGGACAAGAAATAGACTAGGATTAGGAAACAAAAGGGAAAAGATCTAGAAACAAATCGGAATAAACGAAACGGGATCAAATCCTACTAGTATTAGGAAAAAGGAGCGGTGCTCCCTGGCTCCCTGGTGCGCACGCGCGATGGTGGCCGGCCGGTGGCAAGTGGCGGCTTGGGCCTTTGGCCCAAGGCGCTGCGGATTTTTTTTAATATATATATAAACATTTTTTTTGACAAAGACAACAAAACAAAAATAAATAAAATTTTATATAGGCATATAATATATCAAAAATTTCAGAAAAAGATTTTGTACAACATGAACACTATTTTAGCTTCAAATAAAATACACACAAATTTTAATAATTCACACAGTGCTACCGGTCCAATAAAATCCAATAAAAATCATTTTTAAAATACCAAAATGACTTCAAATTAATTTCTCTCCAATTTTCTCGATGTAGGGAATCATGTTACCCTATTTTCCATATATTTTGTTTTTGGAGAAAAATAATTTGAATAAAACTCAAATAACTCCAAATTGGAAATAAATTCAAAAGAACTTTGAATTTAATTCTTTTAAAACTCCCAACTCATATTTCATTTAATTTGAAGAAGTCATTTTATCTTCTCTCGTGAAAATCATTGAGTTGCATAAAGTTTCAGAATTGGAAATATTTTCCAAATGAAATTCAAATATTTTCAACACCCCTTGTCATTTAAATAAATGGAAGAAGTCATGTCATCTTCTCTCCAGGGTTTTGTGATGAAAAGAATTTGAATTCCCGAAGATCATAAAAGCAAAAATGAAAGTTTGGGAAAGTCCTTTTATTCCCTCTCATTTAACTTTCAAAGAGTTTGAAATTCACTCACTTTCAGTCAATCAATCAAACAATCAACCAAAACTATCTATGTGTTTATAACATTCCAAAATTTAGAATTTTGGGATGTTACAATAGGCATCACGTCCATGTCAAGTAGACTGAAACGATTCTGCATCTACTACTATTACTCCACACATCGACCGCTATCCAGCATGCATCTAGAGTATTAAGTTCATAAGAACAGAGTAACGCATTAGGCAAGATGACATGATGTAGAGGGATAAACTCAAGCAATATGATATAAACCCCATATTTTTATCCTTGATGGCAACAATACAATACGTGCCTTGCTGCCCCTGCTGTCACTGGGAAAGGACACCGCAAGATTGAACCCAAATCTAAGCACTTCTCCCACTGCAAGAAAGATCAGTCTAGTAGGCCAAACTAAACCGATAATGCGAAGAGACTTGCAAAGATATCAAATCATGCATATAAGAATTCAGAGAAGAATCAAAGAATATTCATAGATAATCAATTTCATAAACCCACAATTCATCGGATCTCGGCAAACACACCGCAAAAGGAGTTACATCAAATAGATCTCCAAGAGAATCAAGGAGAATTTTGTATTGAGATCCAAAGAGAGAGAAGAAGCCATCTAGCTGATAACTATGGACCCAAAGGTTTGTGGTAAACTACTCACGCATCATCGGAGAGGCCATGGTGTTGATGTAGAAGCCCTTCGTGATCGATTCCCCCTCGAGCAGAGCGCCGGAAAAGGCCCCAAGATGGGATCTCACAGGTACAGAAGGTTGCGGCAGTGGAAATAGGGTTTCGTGGTGCTCCTGTTTTTTAGGGTATATGAGTATATGTAGGCGAAAGAAGCAGGTCAGTGGAGCCATGAGGGGCCCACGAGGGTGGGGGCGCGCCCTCCTACCTCATGGCCGCCTCGTTGCTTCCTTGAAGTCCACTCCAAGTCTCCTGGATTGCATTTGTTCCAAAAATGATCCTCGCGAAGGTTTCATTCCGTTTGGATTCCGTTTGATATTCCTTTTCTGCGAAACACTGAAATAGGCAAAAAAACAACAATTTGCACTGGGCTTTCGGTTAATAAGTTAGTCCCAAACATAATATAAAAGTGCATAATAAAGCCCATTAAACATCCAAAATAGATAATATAATAGCATGGAACAATCAAAAATTATAGATACGTTGGAGACGTAAAAGCATCCCCAAGCTTAATTCCTGCTCGTCCTCGAGTAGGTAATTGATAAAAATAGAATTTTTGATGTGAAATGCTACCTAACATAATTTTCAATGTAATTCTGTTTATTGTGGCATGAATGTTCATATCCTAAAGATTCAAGATAAAAGTTTAATATTGAGATAAAAATAGTAATACTTCAAGCATACTAACCAAGCAATTATGTCTTATCAAAATAACATAGCCAAAGAAAGCTCATCCCTACAAAATCATATAGTTTGGCCATGCTTCATTTTCTCACACAAAATGCTCCCATTATGCATAACCCCGATGACAAGCCGAGCAATTGGTTCATACTTTTTAACGCGCTTCAGCCTTTTCAACCCTTACGCAATACATGAGCGCAAACCATGGATATAGCACTATAGGTGGACTAGCATATGATGATGAGGTTTATGAGAGAAGACAAAAAAGGGAGAAAGTCTCACATTGACACGGCTAATCAACGGGCTATGGAGATGCCCATCAATTGATGTCAATGCGAGGAGTAGGGATTGCCATGCAACGGATGCACTAGAGATATAAGTGTATGAAAGCTCAAACTGAAAACTAAGTGGGTGTGCATCCAACTTGCTTGCTCACGAAGACCTAGGGCATTTGAGGAAGCCCATCGTTGGAATATACAAGCCAAGTTCTATAATGAAAAATTCCCACTAGTATATGAAAGTGACAAAACAAGAGACTCTCTATCATGAAGATCATGGTGCTATTTTGAAGCACAAGTGTGGAAAAAGGATAGTAACATTGTCCCTTCTCTCTTTTTCTCTCATTTTTTTGGGCTTCTTTGGCCTCTTTTTTTATTTGGGCTTCTTTGGCCTATCTTTTTTTATAGTATTTCCTCACATGGGACAATGCTCTAATAATGATGATCATCACACTTTTATTTACTCATAACTCAATGTTACAACTCGATACTAGAACAAAAATATGACTCTTTGTGAATGCCTCCGGCGGTGTACCGGGATATGCGATGAATCTAGAGCGACATGTATGAAAGAATTATGAAAGTGGCTTTGCCACAAATATGATGTCAACTACATGATCATGCAAAGCAATATGACAATGATGGAGCGTGTCATAATAAACTGAACGGTGGAAAGTTGCATGGCAATATATCTCAGAATGGCTATGGAAATGCCATAATAGGTAGGTATGGTGGCTGTTTTGAGGAAGATATAAGGAGGCTTATGTGTGATAGAGTGTATCGTATCACGGGGTTTGGATGCACCGCTAAGTTTGCACCAACTCTCAAGGTGAGAAAAGGCAATGCAGTGCACCGTAGAGGCTAGCAAATTGCGGAAAGGTAAGAGTGCGTATGATCCATGGACTCACATTAGTCATAAAGAACTCATATACTTATTGCAAAAGTTTATTAGCCCTCGAAGCAAAGTACTACTACGCATGCCCCTAGAGGGATAGATTGGTAGGAAAAGACCATCGCTCGTCCCCGACCGCCACTCATAAGGAAAGCACTAAAAGAACACCCCATGCTTCAAATTTGTCACACAATGTTTACCATACGTGCATGCTGCGGGACTTGCCAACTTTAACACAAGTATTTCTCAATTTCACAATTACCCAACTAGCATGACTCTAACATTACCACCTTTATATCTCAAAACCATTATTAAGTATCAAATTTATCATAGTATTTAATGCACTCTATATGAAAGTTTTTATCATACCCATCTTGAATGTCTATCATATTAGGACTAATTTTATAGCCAAAGCAAATTACCATGTTGTTCTAAAAGACTCTAAAAATAATATAAGTGAAGCATGAGAGATCAATAATTTCTATAAAATAAAACCACCACCGTGCTCTAAGAGATATAAGTGAAGCACTAGAGCAAAATTATCTAGCTCAAAAGATATAAGTGAAGCACATAGAGTATTCTAATAAATTCCGATTCATGTGTGTCTCTCTCAAAAGGTCTGTACAGCAAGGATGATTGTGGTAAACTAAAAATCAAAGACTCAAATCATACAAAACACTCCAAGCAAAACACATATCATGTGGTGAATAAAAATATAGCCTCAAGTAAAGTTACCGATAGACGAAGATTTAAAGAGGGATGCCTTCCGGGCATCCCCAAGCTTAGGCTTTGGTTGTCCTTGAATTTTACCTTGGGGTGCCTTGGGCATCCCCAAGCTTAGGCTCTTGCCACTCCTTATGCCATAATCCATCAAATCTTTACCCAAAAACTTGAAAACTTCACAACACAAAACTCAACAGAAAATCTCATGAGCTCCGTTAGTATAAGAAAACAAATCACCACCTTAAGGTACTGTAATGAAATCATTATTTATTTATATTGGTGTTAAACCTACTGTATTCCAACTTCTCTATGGTTCATACCCCCTGATACTAGCCATATATTCATCAAAATAAGCAAACAACACACGAAAAACAGAATCTGTCAAAAACAGAATAGTCTGTAGAAATCTGATTTGTTCGGATACTTCTGGAACTCCAAAAAATTCTGAAAAACTAGGACAGCTTGTATAATTGGTATATTGATCTAATGCAAAAAGAATTGGTAATTTATCACGTGCTTGTGAATTTTATCAATTATTTTCGTGAGCGCAAAGTTTCTGTCTTTTTCAGCAAGATCAAACAACTATCACCCAAGAAGATCCTATTGGTTCTAGTTGGCACAAACACTAATTAAAACATAAAAACACATTCAAACAGAGGCTAGATGAATTATTTATTACTAAACAGGAACAAAAGGCAAGGAATAAGAAATAAAATTGGGTTGCCTCCCAACAAGCGCTATCGTTTAACGCCCCTAGCTAGGCATTGATAATTTCAATGATGCTCACATGAAAGACAAGAACTGAAGCACAAAGAGAGCATCATGAAACACGTGATAAACACTTCTAAGTAGAACATACTTCCTATGCATAGGGATTTTATAAGCAAACAAATTATCATAGCAAGCTAAAATTAGCATATGCAAGGAAGAAGAAAGAGACGATAGCAATCTCAACATGACGAGAGGTAATTTAGTAAGATAAAAATTTCTACAACCATATTTTCCTATCTCATAATAATTACATGTAGGATCATAGGCAAATTCAACAAAATATATATCAGATAACATATTCTCAACACGATCCACATGCATGCTAAGTTGACACTCTTCCAAAATAGTGGGATTATCATTAACTAAAGTCATGACCTCTCCAAACCCACTTTTATCAAAAATTTCATAAGATTGAACATTCTCAAAATATGTGGGATATAAAGTTGACACTCTTCCAAACTCACTTTCAATAACATTGCAAACACTATTATCAATATCATATTTATCATGGGGCGTAAATAAAATTTCAAGCTCAAAAGAAGAAACACCCCAATCATGATCATTGCAACAAATAGTAGTCATAGCAAAACTAGCATCCCCAAGCTTGAGGTTTTGCATATCATTAACACAATTGACATCAATAGAATTTATAATAACATCATTGCAATCATGCTTTTCATCAAAGGAACTATCAAGTATGGGCGCAATAACAACGATCTCATGTTTAACCTAAGGAACTATAGCAAATTCGTCTTAAAAAATATTGGCATCATGGTCACAAGAATAGCAAGCATCATGTTCATCAAGGGAAATTTCATTCAAATCATCGGAATCGTCATTATCTATAGATTCATGCATATCATTATTTTCTTCCAAAGCAACGGTCATTCTCTCAGTAAATTCTTTGACATAGACATTATGAGCATAGTTTTCGTAGCAATATTTAAGTATGTCAAAATTTTCAGATTCGTAAAGAGTAATATCCTAATTTTCAATCAAAGAAGCAACTTCATAAGCACCCTTAAAGCAACAAATTCTTCAATTTGTTCGATATCGTAGTAACTATAAACACCCTTTGCATAAGAAGATAATATTTCATTATCATTAAACTCACATAGGTAGGGGAGGTGTTTTTTAGGGTTCTTAGAGCAACAAGTAAAATCATAAATTTCACAAACATTCCAAGCATAACACACCAATCTTTTTATTTGATCCCATAAGAGTCTCCCTTTTTTAGACAAACGGTGACGCACAAAATGAGCATGCTCATCTAAAGATTTCCCATCAACTAGGCTAGTTGGGGTTTCAGCACGAGCGCATAAGGATCGAAGATGATCCAAGTAGAACACTTTAAGTGGATCCATATCAATAGATGCAAGCAAATAGAAGGTATATGGAAACACATACAAAGATACATATGGGAAGAAGGCGAAGAAAAGGCAAAGGTGAAGTGGGGGAGAGGAAACCGAGAGGCAAATGGCAAATAATGTAATTCAAGGGATAAAAGTTTGTGATGGGTACTTGGTATGTCTTGACTTGTGCGTAGATCTCCCCGGCAACGGCGCCAGAAATCCTTCTTGCTACCTCTTGAGCATGCGTTGGTTTTCCCTTGAAGAGGAAAGGGTGATGCAGCAAAGTAGCGTAAGTATTTCCCTCAGTTTTTGAGAACCAAGCTATCAATCCAGTAGGAGACTACACGCAAGTACCTCATACCTGCACAAACAAATAAGAACCTTGCAACCAACGCGATAAAGGGGTTGTCAATCCCTTCACGGCCACTTGAAAAAGTGAGATCTGATAAAGATAATAAGATAAATATTTTTGGTATTTTTGTGGTATAGATAAAGATTGCAAGATACATAGTAAACTAGAATTGTAGATTGAAAGCTTATATGATGTAAAGTAGACCCGGGGGCCATAGGTTTCACTAGTGGCTTCTCTCAAGATAGCATGTATTACGGTGGGTGAACAAATTACTGCCAAGCAATTGATAGAATAGTGCATAGTTATGATGATATCTAAGGCAATGATCATGAATATAGGCATCACGTCCATGTCAAGTAGACCGAAACGATTCTGCATCTACTACTATTACTCCACACATCGACCGCTATCCAAAGATGCATCTAGAGTATTAAGTTCATAAGAACGGAGTAACGCATTAGGCAAGATGACATGATGTAGAGGGATAAACTCAAGCAATATGATATAAACCCCATCTTTTTATCCTCGATGGCAACAATACAATACGTGCCTTGCTGCCCTAACATCCTTTGGGAAAGGACACCGCAAGATTGAAACCAAAGCTAAGCACTTCTCCCATTGCAAGAAAGATCAATCTAGTAGGCCAAACTAAATCGATAATTCGAAGAGACTTGCAAAGATATTAAATCGTGCATATAAGAATTCAGAGAAGAATCAAATAATATTCATAGATAATCAAGTTCATAAACCCACAATTCATCGGATCTCGGCAAACACACGCAAAAAGAGTTACATAGAATAGATCTCCAAGAGAATCAACGAGAAATTTGTATTGAGATCCAAAGAGAGAGAAGAAGCCATCTAGCTAATAACTATGGACCCGAAGGTCTGTGGTAAACTACTCACGCATCATCGGAGAGGCCATGGTGTTGATGTAGAAGCCCTTCGCGATCGATTCCCCCTCCAGCAGAGCGCCGAAAAAGGCCCCAAGATGGGATCTAATGGGTACAGAATGTTGCGGTGGTGGAAATATGGTTTTGTGCTGCTCCTGGATGTTTTCAGGGTATATGAGTATATATAGGCAAAAGAAGCAGGTCGGTGGAGCCACGAGGGGCCCACGAGGGTGGGGGGTGCGCCTACCCCCTGGGCGCGCCCTCCTACCTCGTGGTCGCCTCGTTGCTTCCTTGACGTCCACTCCAAGTCTCCTAGATTGCGTTTGTTCCAAAAACGATCCTCGCGAAGGTTTCATTCCATTTGGATTCCGTTTGATATTCCTTTTCTGCGAAACACTAAAATAGGCAAAAAAAAAGCAATTTGCAATGGGTTTTTGGTTAATAAATTAGTCCCAAAAATAATGTAGAAGTGCATAATAAAGCCCATTAAACATCCAAAACAGATAATATAATAGCATGGAACAATAAAAAATTATAGATATGTTGGAGACGTATCAATCTGCCATTTTCTCCTTTTGTGGCTGCGATGGTGGTGCCAGAGGCAGGTGACGGACGTTGTCAAGCTCAGAGGATTCTTCAGTCTTGTTTGTAATTTTACTTCTTGGCTGGTGTTCCTGTGTGCAAAGGCTAGCGTTCTGCTGTCTTTTCAGTTTTGTCAGGTCGGTATGTACGTGGCTTGTACTATGATCCTTATGATATAAATGAGACATGTATTACCATGCAAAAAAAGTAGGTTTTGCATGCAATAAACACTACTACTCGAAGTACTACTTAAGTCTATGTTAGTACCTTTGGACTACCCACAATGGGAGTAACATAGGTGGTAACATCACACATCTCTAGGCAAAACAGATGATGTGGCGAGTAATTAATGAGAAAAGAGAGGCATGTGGTAACATAGCTAGTTACTGTAACATCACACATACCAAGACAAGATTAGTCTACAACCTAATAAATGAAGTGTTGCATGACACCACACATATGTTACTCCCCACAATAGAGGTAGTAACATAGACTAGTAACATATGCATGTTACTAGTCTAAGTTACTACCCATTGTGACTAGTCTTATAGTACTGTATGTGTGGTGTTATGCAACTTTTTGTTTATTAAGTTATAGATTCATCTTATCTTGGTACGTGTGATGTTACTCATAGTATGAGTAACTAGCTATGTTATTACATGTCTCTCTTTCGTCATTAATTTCTTCCCATGTCATCTATTTTGCCTAGATAAGTGTGATATTACTACCTAATGTTACTCCCACTATGGGTAGTCTAAGCAACCTAGAGATCGCTAGGATACATTTTTTTAACGCGCTAACGTTACATTTTTCCTTGATCCTGTCGGCCATGCCTTTTTAGAAACCCCCTTATTGTTTCTTGAAATCAACTCGTGGTCTAGATTTAAGTGAGGGAAAAGGTTTTGTCTTTTGCAGAAAGCTGCCTGCTTTTTTTTTAAATCAACCATTGTCCATATTTAAGTTAGTCTAGAAAAATGTTTCACTATATTTGCAGAAAACCCTCACTATTGGGTTATTCAAGGGCAAATTCAGATGGTTTTCAAATATATCCATCATCTAATATACAATGCTTCCTAGTTTTAGGGGCCTCACATTCAATTGAGGTGTTATATTTGGATTTGGTTCATGATTTTGATCGGGTCAACGATTTCTCAAAGAGCTCTCCCATTCAATTAAGATAATTAATTTTGAATTTGATTCATGATTTTGACCGGGTCAACAATCAACCAGAGATCAAGGACACAAATCAATTCCCAAGACGAAGACATTGCTTTGTGTCATGCTTGGACGAACGTCTCGCCTAATGCATCTGTTAGTGCAAATCAAACCAAGGAGAGATTTTGGAGTACTACTAAAGGCTACTATTGCATCACCATGACCCTATCTTCAAACCGCACACAGGAATCTCTTGGACACTGTTGGGAACCATCCAAGAGCAATGCAACCCATGATCCGATTATGTTGATCAAGTCAACCATGTACCACATAGTGAGGTGCAAGTCATGGAGTATGGGTCTACATCTAAGCCTATACAAGCAACGTAAAAAGAAGAATGGCGACAAGGCCTTTACATTGCAACATTGTTATAAAGAACTAATTGGCAATGAAAAGTGCATGCAAGCACTATAGCATGTTTTATGGTTGATTTATTGTGTATGTTGAATTTGAATCTTTCAAATGATTGATGAAATATTGTGCAATTGCTTGAAGTGTATGTGACAAAAAAGGCTAAAAGAGTTGGTAAAAAACTGTAGGAAAATAGATATAGGTATTCGTCCGGGTCCGACAACCATTTAACTCCTCAAATTATATATAAGGAGTTGAATATATAAAGAGGCATATTAGGAGTTAAGATGTACAAAAATTATAAATCCTGAACATTTGGGATTTAAACATGTGTGGCAAAAATTTTATCGAAAAGGAGGATAACCATCGGCCTCTGCATCAGGATGATTCAGGCAGCCATATATATTAAACATGAAAAATCCAACATTCGAACAACATCGACATGGAAAAAAAGTGAAAAGAAAACCTGAGACCACATTGCCTCGTGACAGTAACTCCACCCTGTGGTACAAGACGACATCAAAACAGAAAATACACAACGCCTAGGCTATGCCTTCAAGAAGGAATCACCACGCGTGTGTCGATGATGGCGAGTCCAATACAAGGTTGAACTCAGGATTCTCATCCGCGAAGGTAAGCTTTAATCCACCACCTTCAGCAAGCACACAACGCAGGCGCACGTCAACATAGCCTGATCCGAGATCTTGTGTATCCATCGGAGTGCATAAAGTCATCGTTGAAGCCATATGTACCATCATCCTTTATCCGGTTACTGATGCCTCGATACCCAGATACCTCTAGAGAAGACACTAGAAAACAGACATCCCATACCGCCTGCCTCCCGCCACTGCTGCATCACCTTCGATCCAGTAGCAACAAGTTAGAGATGAGACCTCTGCTAGAGCCACCGTGCAACACGTGCCAATAGCAGGCATGATTTGATGTCCCCACATGAGACGTCATGGGTAGCATCCACCGGTGGCTTCGCGTGCCGGTGACAGGCACTACCCGATGATTCCGAAAGAGACGCATGTGTCATCTGCCGAGCCACATCGAACCCGGTCTGTTGATGGAGGGGACATCCCATACCGCCACCAGCCTCAGAAAGGCCATCACCACCTCCAGATCTAGACTCTGAGTCGCACACACGACCATAGAGTCCGCCGTCGTCGAAGAAGAGGGGCCACCGCCTCGATTCCAGGTGCTACAGGGAGCACCCACCATCGCGCAAGCCCCTGTTGTCGCCCATACAACGGCAACCGCCTTTGCGACCGTCAGATCAAGGCACTTGGTTCCGAATCCCTCGCATGCCGCCCCAAGGTCAGCCACGCTCGACCTGCCGTCGCAGAGAAAAGCAGGCCACTGCCAAATCTGCCGCCCCGGATTCCGTCTTCGTGCAGCAAGACAGCCACAATTGCCAGACCATGACCAGAGGCCAAAGCCGCATGCTTTTGGATCCGATATTTTTTCGGAACGCACTCCGGAATAAGCGTTCCTGTGTATATAGATATCTTCGATGCTGTCATTTCGACATGTTCGCTTCAAACCCTCTTTCGCCTCCCAAAAAGCAAAGTTGGCTTGACGAGCACAGATGAGGAAGCGGGAGCAATAAAACCAAGAATCTCTTTCTTTTCTTTCCAAATACTTTGTGAAGTTAAGGGGCAAACAGAAGCGCTTTCGCTTCACCATGCCCTCCACTACATCCTCTCCAAGCCGCCACCACCAACCCGCTGGCACCCAGAGCCGACCATCGCACCACCATATCCCGGATCATGCCGGTGCCTCCACGCGCCAGAAGGTCCCACACCACCTCCCCGGCGCGATAAAGGGAGCAAGACCCCGGCCACCGCCATTGGCCTCTGGACTTAGCCTGGTGGCGACGGAGAGGAGGGAGGGAGTGAACAAGGGCCCCGGTGGCTATGGTTGGGAACTGCCCGAGTCATGCTTACCGACTAAACTTATATGGTCAACAAATATAAATTGCCACGAAATCGTTCGATTTGCCATGGCCAAATTCCAAACGTTCAAGACTTATTGGTGTCCAAGATACATTGAATCAGGTAGAGATGCTCCTGTAAGTTATAAGTTTGTGAAGGACCGGGAAGATGCTTTGCCGCCACTACTGCCGGGAACGAGTACATCAGGAAGGTCCACTGTTGTCGAGAATCAGAAATCAGCAGGTGAAGTCTGTTTTAAACCCTGAGCTCGTACGCATCGTCGTTTTTAAACCCCAACCTCCAAATCCCGGAAATCGGCACCCTCAACTCTCTAATCCCGGACGTTTGCGTCCATAATGCATCTGAGAGGAGGATTAGGTGACATGGCAATGCAGGCCTCTGGGTTTTCAACTTAATTACCCCTACCCTCTCCCAGCTCTCTCTTTCTCAGTGGGGAACGATGTTCTAGGGTTCGTCAGCGATAGAGAGAGAGTGTGGCCGCCCCGGCGAACAACCACGATGTCTTGCTCCTCCGATGATTCATCGGCTTCTCGACGCGGTGGGCTCCGAAGGAGAGGCGTAGCAGCAAGGTCTCTGGTGCCCTATCGGGAGCAACCAATGGCTTATGAGCCGGCGGTGCTTTGCCCTCGGTGCGGCAGGAAGGCGCTGCGGTGGATATCCTGGAGTCCGCCGAACCCTAGTAGACGATATTATTCCTGCGTAGATTCTCAGGTATGCTTGATTCCTCACATGTCCTCTTTTTCTCTATTTTTCTTGTGTTAAACTCTGAATTTTCTGTGTCATGAACTGAACAGCATGGCTTCATTGACTGGCATGACACCCCCAGGACTCCATTTCTTCGTCAATTGCTAGGAGACCTACGAGATAAAGTGTGGAGGCTGGAGGATGAGCTTGCTGGCCAGTCAAGGGAAGGAGAGGTTGCTGTTTTGAAAGAGGAATTGGATAAGAAAAATGCTTTGGTAGCAGAAACTAGAGCTAGATGTGCTAGCAGAGATGAGATGCAAATGTACAAGTGTCAGTTTTATGGTTTATTTCTGTTTGTTGCTGGTTTAGTTGCAGGTTTCCTCATGTCTAAGTAGAGTTAGAGGTTTGTGGTGATGTAGTTCAATGGTGTACTGGATATGGTGATGGCTGAAATGAATATGAAAGAGATATTTTGGGCTTTTGGCAACATATGGTGGGAATTAAAATTGTGAGTGTTACTGTGAATGGGCTTTTGGCAGCATATATATATAGTGTTTTTGGCACCATGTGTGTATATATATAATATATATAATGGCATCCCAAGGTTTTCGAGTCGACAAGTCGTTATGGGCCGATGACTACCAAAGGGTCGAAGACTAGTCGATGAGTACGTAATGGTCGATGACTAGTCGATGAGTACCAAATGGTCGATGACTAGTCGATGAGTACCAAATGGTTGATGACTAGTCGATGACTACTAAATGGTCCATGACTAGTCGATGAGTACCAAATGGTCGATGACTAGTAGATGAGTACCAAATGGTCGATGACTAGTCGATGAGTACCAAATGGTCCATGACTAGTCGATGACTACCAAATGGTCCATGACTAGTCGATGACTACCAAATGGTCGATGACAAATCATATGGAATGGTTAAATGCAAATGAAATGGAGAGAACATTTACTCAGACACATCACCATAAACTTTGATAGCATATATCTTGGTTGACAACTAGTTTAGAATGCCAACATAACATGGTTCAAAAGGAGTGACAATATTACATGGTTCAAAAGCCATTGACAGTACTACATAGTTCAAAAGTGACATCCAAACCACAAGTTCATAAGCTGGAAAACAGTAGTAAATATTACATCCAGAGCACAATTACTGAAGATCTAATCCATAAGCTGGAAAACATCTTCAGAAATTGCCACTAGCATAAAAGTAGCTTCCCAACAAGCCCATTGTTGGTGGTCCTCTGCCTGATCCTCTCCTAGATCCTCTCCCTGCTCCTCTGCCTGCTCCTCTACTTGCTCCTCTCCCAGTAGTAGTGCTTCCACCATGATTAGATCTAGTAGGCATTGTAGTTCTTGGAGCTTGAGATGCTGATGTGCCAGGTTGAGAGCTTGGTGATGTAGTTCTAGGAGGTTGAAAGCTTGTTGCTGGATCTCTAGTTCTTGGAGCTTTAGACCTAGTTGGAGCTGATGATTTTGATCCATCAGTCTAAGTTTGCTGCAAACAAAGGAGATGAATGATCAGAGATAACTAGTTATGTATTTGCATAGTTCAAAAGTAAGAAAAATATAGCAATGATCAGGTTAGTACCTCTGTTTCCCTTTGCTTTCTCCCTCTTTTTCCAAGAAATGATTTAGTTTTCTGGGTTCTATCTCCATTCTTCTTACAGCCACTTTTATTGTGTCCCTTAAGCCCACAAGATCCACAAGTGATTTGTATGCCATGCTTGCTCATTTTCATTCCCATGGGAGCTTCACCCTCTTCTCTTCTTCTGTCATTGTTCTTCTTCCTTGCTCCTGGCATGGCAATGTACCGAGGTGCAACTGGCCTAGGGTTTTGAGACACAGGCCAGTTTTCTTCTCCTAGAACAGGCTGGAGACAATGCTCATAAATCTTATTGAATGTATCAATCCAGTAGCACTTGTCTATGTAGCCATCTACCTTTCTACCACTCTTGTAAATAGCTGCAATAGCATGACAGCAAGGGAGGCCTACCAGCTGAAAGTATCCACAAGTACATACCCTCTTTTCAAGATTTACTGTGTACTTCTTCTTTCTCCCCTTCATGTGCTGCACCTCAAATCCATCCTTGCCATTCAAGAGTACCTCAATGTATTGTGTCAATCTAACACTCACCTTTAACTTCCTGAAAACATTTGGGCAAATTTTGCCCTTCCATGTTGCTGATTTGGCTCTCTGCTCTTGCACCCTAACAAGCATATTCTTTCTTATCATCTCTTGCTGTGAAATAATTGGGTAGAACCTTGATTGTATGATGGCATTGTTAACTGACTCACAAAGATTATTGTCCACAGATTCATAGTTAGCTCCTGTAGGAAAAAAATGCCCTAGCCCAATGAACTGGTTCTGTCCTCATGATATCCTTTGCACCATCAGGAGTTAGCTGAGCTAGCCTTGCCTTGTTGTAGTTAAAATCTTCTTTTTTGCATCTTTAGCAATTGCCCAAAATCTCTTTTGGTACTCATGGACCTTGTATTTCTTCCTCCATTTGGCATAGATATGCCTGGCACACATTCTGTGCTCTACCTTGGGAAAATAGTCACTCATGTTGTTAATCAAGCCCTGTAAAATTGATACATGACTTATTTAGTTTGCTAGACACTACATATTTAATTACTTCAGTAAGTAAAGCAAGTAAGATTTACTTTAAAGTAAAGCAAGTAAGATTTACTTTAAAGTAAAGCAAGTAAGATTTCCGTTAAAGTAAAGCAAGTAAGATTTCCATTTTAGTAAAGCAAGCAAGTAAGTAAAGCATTACCTTCTGCTGATCAGAAATGAAAACCCAACCTGCTCCTTGGTCATTAATATCCAAGTCTTTGATTAACAGAGCAATAAACCGCTTCCAGCTATCATTGGTTTCTTTCTCCACCACAGCCCAAGCCACTAGGTACATCTGATTATTTGCATCCCTTGCAATTGCAGCCAACAATTCACCTTGACAAGCTCCCTTGAAAAAGCAGTCATCCAGTCCTATGACTTTCCTGCACCCTGCTTTAAAACCTTTCTTCATAGCATCAAAACAGACATAAAACTGTTGAAAAATGTTCTTCTGCAGCTCTGTGGGATCTAATGTAATGGCCACAGTACTGCCAAGTTTGCTCCTCAGCAGTTCTAGTTGGTAGTCAAACACTTTTGTGTACTCACTTTTCATGCCACACATGAGTTTGTCAAGTACTATTTTCTTTGCTGCCTTGCTATTTGAAACTGACATATCAACAAACATATCTTTGAGCACTGTGGCTTTAATGCTGTCAATTTTCCACATTGGATTTGCTAGGATAATGTGTTCATATCTATTTGCAATCACCTTAGTGATACGTCTCCAACGTATCTATAATTTTTGATTGCTCCATGCTATATTATCTACTGTTTTGGACTATATTGGGCTTTATTTTCCACTTTTATATTACTTTTGGGACTAACCTATTAACTGGAGGCCCAGCCAATTGTTGCTTTTGCCTATTTCAGTGTTTCGGAGAAACGGAATATCAAACAGAGTCCAAACGGAATGAAATCTTCAGGAACCTGATTTTCTCATCAGATAAGATCCAGGAGACTTGAACCCTCCGTCAAGAAAGCCACGAGGCGGTCACGAGGGTGGAGGTGCGCCCCTAGGGCGCACCTACCTCGTGGGCCCCTCAAGCTCCACCGACGTACTCCTTCC
Source organism: Aegilops bicornis (assembly GCA_021605145.1). Lineage (NCBI taxonomy): Eukaryota > Viridiplantae > Streptophyta > Magnoliopsida > Poales > Poaceae > Aegilops > Aegilops bicornis. The sequence continues at coordinate 545,030,870 of CM038673.1, forward strand.
TCCTATATATACCTACGTACCCCCAAAGCGATCGACACGGAGCCAAAAACCTAATTCCACCGACGCAACCTTACATGCCCACGATATCCCATCTTGGGGCCTGTTCGAGCTCATGGGAAGGGGAATCCACCACGGAGGGCTTCTACATCATCACCATAGCCTCTCCGATGAAGTGTGAGTAGTTTACCTCGGACCTTGGGTCCATAGTTAGTAGCTAGATGGCTTCTTCTCTCTTTTTGGATCTCAATACATTGTTCTCCCCCTCTCTCGTGGAGATCTATTCAATGTAATCTTATTTTTGCGATGTGTTTGTTGAGACCGATGAATTGTGGGTTTATGATCAAGATTATCTACGAACAATATTTGAATCTTCTCTGAATTCTTTTATGTATGATTGGTTATCTTTCCAAGTTTCTTTGAATTATCAGTTTGTTTTGGCCCACTAGATTGGTTTTTCTTGCAATGGGAGAAGTGCTTAGCTTTGGGTTCAATCTTGCGGTGTCCTTTCCCAGTGACAGTAGGGGCAGCAAGGCACGTATTGTATTGTTGCCATCGAGGATAAAAAGATGGGGTATTTATCATATTGCATGAATTTATTCCTCTACATCATGTCATCTTGCTTAAGGCGTTACTCTGTTTTCATTAACTTAATACTCTAGATGCATGCTGGATAGCGGTTGATGAGTGGAGTAATAGTAGTAGATGCGGCAGAGTCGGTCTACTTGTCTCGACGTGATGCCTATATACATGATCATACCTAGATATTCTCATAACTATGCTCAATTACATCAATTGCTCAACAATGAATTTGTTCACCCACCGTAGAAATACTTATGCTCTTGAGAGAAGCCACTAGTGAAATCTATGGCCCCCGGGTCTATTCTCATCATATCAATCTACAATCACTTTATTATTGCTTTGCTTTTTTACTTTGCCTTTTATTTTACCTTGCATCTTTATATCAAAAATACCAAAAATATTATATATCATCTCTATCAGATCTCACTCACGTAAGTGACCGTGAAGGGATTGACAACCCCTAATCGCATTGGTTGCGTTGAGCTATTGTTTTGTGTAGGTACGAGGGACTCGCGTGTGGCCTCCTACTGGATTGATACCTTGGTTCTCAAAAACCGAGGGAAATACTTACGCTACTTTGCTGCATCATCCTCTCCTCTTCGGGGAAATCCAACGCAAGCTCAATAGGTAGCAAGAAGAATTTCTGGCGCCGTTGCCGGGGAGTCTACGCAAAAGTCAACATACCAAGTACCCATCACAATCCCTATCTCTCGCACTACATTATTTTCCTTTTGCCTCTCGTTTTCCTATCCCCCACTTCACCCTTGCCGTTTTATTTGCCCTCTCTTTTCCGTTTGCCTTTTTCTCACTTGCCTTGTCGACATGGCTAATCTTATATCTTCTCCATTATCTCCCGAGAACGAAGCCCTAAATTTTAAACAAAGGGAGGGAGAAAATTTGAAATATGCTTGGTATAGAATTTGCAATGCTCAAAATAGATCTACCAGGAAGCAATCTACTTCAGTTCTTCTTCACAATTTTTATGTAGGTGCTAATCCTTGGTATAGATATATCCTTGATACCATTACCGGAGGGAATTTCTTGGGTAGCCATACTTTTGATTCTTATAATGCTATGATAGATTTATTTGGCTCGCCACCTCTTTTGGTTAATGGAACTATGTTAACTTTGGAGCATGTAATGCAAAGACTTGAAATTATTGAAAATAAAGTTGCTACCATTGAGTTAATTGAAAATCTAGATAAAAAGATCCACAATCAAGTTACCCAATATGGATCTAAGGTAGGAGTAACATTGAAAAATATTAAGGAGAAGGAACCCATAGTTAATGAGAAATTAAATCAAGATTCCACTAGAATCGATAAACTTGAGGGTATCATTACCAATTTGGGAACCGCTTTTGCTTCCTAAAGAATACTCCAAGTCCTCCTACTAAAAATGCCAAGCTTATGTATGTTCCTAGAAATAAGGGTGAATCCTCTAGTAAGGAAACCGCGGATCTTAAATCTATAAGTATTCATCCCGATCTTTTTGCTATCATTAGGGAACCATTTGTTGTGAATGAATTCTTCAACCTTGTGCCTAAAAGTTTGATAATTACTAGAAAGAAAGAAATTCCTAAGGAAGGTAGATTCCTCATTGAATAATTGCCTACCAAAGATGGCAATACCTAGATCTTTCCTTGCTTTTATGCCTAGCTAGGGGCGTTAAACGATAGCGCTTGTTGGGAGGCAACCCTATTTTATTTTAGTTTTTTTTGTTTTTGCTTCTGTTTAGGAATAAATAATCCATATACCTTCTGTTTAGATGTGATTTTATCTTTTAATTAGTGTTTGTGCCAAGTTAAACCTATAGGATCTTCTTGGATGATAGTTATTTGATCTTGCTGTAATTTCCAGAAACTTTCTGTTCACTAAAACAATTGTTAAAAATCACCAGAACGTGATAAAATACTGATTCCAATTGCTGTTGATCAATAAACAAATTTTCTAGATCTTCCTATTTTTTCTGATTTTTGGGAGTTCCAGAAGTTTGTGTTAGTTACAGATTACTAAAGACTGTTCTGTTTTTGACAGATTCTGTTTTTCGTGTGTTGTTTGCTTATTTTGATGAATCTATGGCTAGTAAAATAGTTTATAATCCATAGAGAAGTTGGAATAAAGTAGGTTTAACACCAATATAAATAAAGAATGAGTTCATTACAGTACCTTGAAGTGGTCTTTTGTTTTCTTTTGCTAACGGAGCTCACGAGATTTCTGTTGAGTTTTGTGTTGTGAAGTTTTCAAGTTTTGGGTAAATTCTTTTGATGGATTATGGAACAAGGAGTGGCAAGGGCCTTAGCTTGGGGATGCCGATGGCACCCCCAGGATAATCCAAGGACACCAAAAAGTCAAAGCTTGGGGATGCCCCGGAAGGCATCCCCTCTTTTGTCTACTTCCATCGGTAATTTTACTTGGAGCTATATTTTTATTCACCACATGATATGTGTTTTGCTTGGAGCGTCTTGTATGATTTGAGTCTTTGCTTTTTAGTTTACCACAACCATCTTTTCTGTACACACCTTTTGAGAGAGCCATACATGAATTGGAATTTGATAGAATACTCTATGTGCTTCACTTATATCTTTTGAGCTTTATAGTTTTGCTCTAGTGCTTCACTTATATCTTTTAGAGCACGGTGGTGGATTTGTTTTAAAGAAACTATTTGTCTCTCATGCTTAACTTAGATTATTTTGAGAGTCTTAAAAGCATGGTAATTTGCTTAATAATAATAATAATAATAATATGCTTGGTATTCAAGATTTGTAAAACTTTCTTTTGAGTGCGTTGAATACTAAGAAAAGTTTGATGCTTGATAATTGTTTTGAGATATGGAGGTGATAATATCAAAGTCATGCTAGTAGAGTAATTGTGAATTTGAGAAGTGCTTGTGTTGAAGTTGGCAAGTCCCGTAGCATGCACGCATGGTAAACCTTATGTAACAAATTTGAAACATGAGGTGTTATTTGATTGTCCTCCTTATGAGTGGCGGTCGGGGACGAGCGATGGTCTTTTCCTACCAATCTATCCCCTAGGAGCATGCGCGTAATGCTTTGGTTTTTGATGACTTGTAGATTTTTGCAATAAGTATATGATTTCTTTATGACTAATGTTGAGTCCATGGATTATCGCACTCTCACCCTTCCATCATTGCTAGCCTCTTGATGCCGTGCATTGCCCTTTCTCACATTGAGAGTTGGTGCAAACTTAGCGGTGCATCCAAACCCGTGATATGATACGCTCTTTCACACATAAACCTCCTTATATCTTCCTCAAAACAGCCACCATACCCACCTATTATGGCATTTCCATAGCCATTCCGAGATATATTGCCATGCAACTTTCCACCATACCGTTCATCATGACACATTCATCATTGTCATATTGCTTAGCATGATCATGTAGTTGACATAGTATTTGTGGCAAAGCCACCGTTCATAATTCTTTCATACATGTCACTCTTGATTCATTGCATATCCGGTACATCACGGAGGCATTCATATAGAGTCATACTTTGTTCTAGTATCGAGTTGTAATCATTGAGTTGTAAATAAATAGAAGTGTGATGATCATCATTCTCTAGAGCATTGTCCCAAGTGAGGAATAAAAAAAAAGAGAAAGGCCATAAAAAAGAGAAGGCCCAAAAAAGAGAAAAAAAGAAAAAAATGAGAGAAAAAGAGAGAAGGGACAATGTTACTATCCTTTGCCACACTTGTGCTTCAAAATAGCACCATAATCATCATGATAGAGAGTCTCTTGTTTTTTCATTTTCATATACTAGTGGGAACTTTTCATTATAGAACTTGGCTTGTATATTCCAACGATGGGCTTCCTCAAATGTCGTAGGTCTTCGTGAGCAAGCAAGTTGGATGCACACCCATTAATTTCTTTTGTTGAGCTTTCATACATTTATAGCTCTAGTGCATCCGTTGCATGGCAATCCCTACTCCGTGCATTAACATCGACCGATGGGCATCTCCATAACCCATTGATTACCCTCGTTGATGTGAGATCTTCTCCTTTTTTGTCTTCTCCACATAACTCCCATCATCATATTGTATTCCACCCATAGTGCTAAATCCATGGCTCACGCTCATGTATTGCGTGAAGGTTTATGAGTTTGAGATTATTAAAGTATGAAACAATTGCTTGGCTTGTCATCAGGGTTGTGCATGATGAGAGCATTCTTATGTGACGAAAATGGAGCATGACTAAACTATATGATTCTGTAGGGATAAACTTTCTTTGGCCATGTTACTTTGAGAAGACATAATTGATTTGTTAATATGCTTGAAGTATTATTATTTTTATGTCAATATGAACTTTTGTCTTGAATCTTTCGGATTTGAACATTCATACCACAATTGAGAAGATTTACATTGAAATTATGCCAAGTAGCACTCCGCATCAAAAATTCTCTTTTTATCATTTACCTACTCGAGGACGAACAGGAATTAAGCTTGGGGATGTCTGATACGTCTCCAACGTATCTATAATTTTTTATTGCTCCATGCTATATTATCTACTGTTTTGGACTATATTGGGCTTTATTTTCCACTTTTATATTACTTTTGGGACTAACCTATTAACCGGAGGCCCAGCCCAGATTTGCTGTTTTTTGCCTATTTCCGTGTTTGAAGAAAGCGGAATATCAAACGGAGTCCAACGGAATGAAACCTTGAGGAGCGTGATTTTCTCATCGAGATAAGATCCAGGAGACTTGGACCCTCTGTCAAGAAAGCCACGAGGCGGTCACGAGGGTGGAGGGCGCCCCCCCTTCCTCGTGGGCCCCTCGAAGCTCCACCGACGTACTCCTTCCTCCTATATATACCTACGTACCCCCAAACGATCAGATACGGATCCAAAAACTTAATTCCACCACCGCAACCTTCTGTACCCACGAGATCCCATCTTGGGGCCTGTTCGAGCTCCATGGGAAGGGAATCCACCATGGAGGGCTTCTACATCATCACCATAGCCTCTCCGATGAAGTGTGAGTAGTTTACCTCAGACCTTCGGGTCCATAGTTAGTAGCTAGATGGCTTATTCTCTCTTTTTGGATCTCAATACAATGTTCTCCCCCTCTCTCGTGGAGATCTATTCGATGTAATCTTCTTTTTGCGGTGTGTTTGTTGAGATGAATTGTGGGTTTATGATCAAGATTATCTACGAACAATATTTGAATCTTCTCTGAATTCTTTTATGTATGATTGGTTATCTTTGCAAGTCTCTTCGAATTATCAGTTCGGTTTGGCCTACTAGATTGGTTTTTCTTGCAATGGGAGAAGTGCTTAGCTTTGGGTTCAATCTTGCGGTGTTCTTTCCCAGTGACAGTAGGGGCACCAAGGCACATATTGTATTGTTGCCATAGAGGATAACAAGATGGCGTATTTATCATATTGAATGAATTTATTCCTCTACATCATGTCATCTTGCTTAAGGCGTTACTCTGTTTTCATTAACTTAATACTCTAGATGCATGCTGGATAGCGGTCGATGAGTGGAGTAATAGTAGTAGATGCAGGCAGGAGTCGGTCTACTTGTCTCGGACGTGATGCCTATATACATGATCATACCTAGATATTTTCATAACTATGCTCAATTCTATCAATTGCTCAACAGTAATTTGTTCACCCACCGTAGAAATACTTATGCTCTTGAGAGAAGCCACTAGTGAAACCTATGGACCCTGGGTCTATTTTAATCATATCAATCTCCAATCACTTTATTGTTGCTTTGCTTTTTTACTTTGCCCTTTATTTTACCTTGCATCTTTATATAAAAAATACCAAAAATATTATCTATCAGATCTCACTCTCGTAAGTGACCGTGAAGGGATTGACAACCCCTAATCGCGTTGTTTGCGTTGAGCTATTGTTTTGTGTAGGTACGAGGGACTCGCGCGTGGCCTCCTACTGGATTGATACCTTGGTTCTCAAAAACTGAGGGAAATACTTACGCTACTTTGCTGCATCATCCCCTCCTCTTCAGGGAAATCCAACGCAAACTCAAGAGGTAGCACTTAGCACTAACAAGCTTGTTCTCCCTATTCTGTGCACAATGGTGCTCATCTTCATAGGTAATTACTTGAAACCTAGAACATCTACTTGTCTTGGCACCATACAACATCTAGGGGCAACCGGGCCAGTCACATTTTGCTCTCACCCTCTCCTCCTCAGATTTTACAAACGAAATGCTCCTCTTAGTAGCTAGCCCATACCTCTTGAGTGCTTTAACTAATTGGTTCTTGCTTCTAAACACCATTCCCAAACTAAAATGTGGAATTTCTGTCTCTGGATTGAACCTAACATACTGGCTCTTCCTCCTAACCATCTGACCATCTTCATCTTCATCATAACTGTAATCCTCATCAGAGGACTCAAACTCAAGGTCCTGTACATCTTCTTCCACATTAGCAACTAGCTCTATGGGAACTGGACCTGTTGACTCCTTGGAGAGCCAAATTTCTAAAGCTTTCATCTTTTTCTTGAATTTCCTTGCATGTTTTCTCAGCTCTACTACCTCAGATTCCTCTCCACTGTCATCAGTATGTGCCACATAATCAGGATCATCTGAATCTTTGGATTCTGAACCATGCTCTACAGCTTCTGCAATTCGAGCTACAGTTCGGCTAGCAACAAATGGCTGAGAGGGATTGATTATTTGAGAAACTTGGGACAGATCATTGAGGGAGTCCTGGATTAAAGGGTCTTCGGGCGTCCGGCCTGTTGGACATGGGCCGGACTGATGGGCTATGAAGATACAAGACCAAAGACTTTCACCCGTGTCCAGATGGGACTCTCCTTGGCATGGATGGCAAGCTTGGCGTTCGGATATGAAGATTCCTTTCTCTGTAACCGACTTTGTACAACCCTAGTCCCCTCCGGTGTCTATATAAACCGAAGGGTTTAGTCCCTAGAGGTAATCATAATCATACAGGCTAGACTTCTAGGGTTTTAGCCATTACGATCTCGTGGTAGATCAACTCTTGTAATACTCATATTCATCAAGATCAATCAAGCATGAAGTAGGGTATTACCTCCATATAGAGGGCCAGAACCTGGGTAAACATCGTGTCCCCTGTCTCTTGTTACCATCGACCTTAGACGCAAAGTTTGGGACCCCCTACCCGAGATCCGCCGGTTTTGACACCGACATTGGTGCTTTCATTGAGAGTTCTGGTGTGACGTCGAAGATAGGATTGATGGCTCGCCTTGTTATCAAGGACAACATCACCTCCGGAGGAGCCCTGACCTCAGGCCAAACCCTCCGGCTGGGCGGCTTTACCATGACCGCCCGTACGACCGTCAAGCCGACGATGACTTCTCAGGTCATCGAAAATCACCTCCGTGTTGACTCCGAATACTCCAAACGGATGGATCCGACGGAGTTGTCATCTTTAAACAAACTCCTAGATCGCATCACCACCTTGGGGGTCGCTACAGACTACGATTGGATTGGGCTTAAACCCGATTAGAGAGAAATCAAATCTCCACCGATCACCCATCCGACAGCGGTAGTAGAGGAGCAAAACAACAACTCTTCCTTTATATTGAGGACGAACTATGTTCGGATTTCCGAGCTCTAAGAGATGGATACCTGTTCGCGGAACGACGTGCCCTGTCCTCCGAACCTAGAATTGGATGATGGGCCTGAAAAATCAGTTGATATCCCGGAGCCCGAACCATTAAGATCGGAGATTTCTCAAACTCTGGATCCCAAATTGGGTCAGGGTTCGGATTTAAAGCCACCCACCCACCCAGATATACGCGATCTCATGTACATACGGCAACAGTCTCAGGAAACAGTCCATCACTTTTGGGCCAGATTCCTTCTTGTCAAAGACAAGATTAAAGATTGCCGCGACGAAGACGCGATCTCAGCATTCTGCAATAATTGCATGGACATAGGAATCCTCAACGCCATCACCGCTGTCGCGTATTACACTTCGCTGACTTGGCAACCATCATATAGAAGTACTGCACAATGGAAAGCGCCTGGAAAACTCAGGCAGCTCTCTGGAAACCACTGGTTTCCACTCAACCCTTCATTCGGGCAAAAAGGATGCACCCTCGCGGGGCACCCGAACAAATAGTAAATATATCTAAGCACATTACGAGGAGCGGAGCCGTTCTGGAGGGGTGGCTCGATAGGCCATGCAAAATACACACAACACCAGATACCATACCAACCCACAGCCTTAGAGCATGTTGGATACTCCGGCAAGTGGCCAGCGAGGATATCCTCACCAAAAATACCCCAGAGCAACACCCCCCGGAAGACGACGACCTCAGCGTATTGACGGTCTTCGAGACTTTTGCTTCAAAAAATCGGTGCAAAAGGGCCCTCCACGACCTCGCCGAAGTCTGCCAAGTCACGGCAACAAACCCTTGGAATGACACGGCCATAACTTTCAACGGCAGTGATGAACCAAAATTCCGGACAGTCCGGGCACCGGCCGCCTTGGCCCTTAATCCAATTGTGGACGGTTTTCGGCTCACCAAAGTGCTCATGGACGGCGGTAGCGGACTAAACCTCATCTACGAGGATACACTCAACAAAATGGAAATATACAGGAGCCGCATCGAGCAAAGCAGCACGACCTTCCGAGGAATCATTCCTAGTCGGGAGGCGTGATGTGCGGGAAAAATCACACTTGACGTGTTATTCGGCATGCCGGAGAATTATCGGTCCGAAGAGATAACCTTCCAAGTGGCCCCTTCCAATAGCGGATATCACGCCCCTATTGGGGCGAGATGCAGTTACACGCTTCCAAGCTATACCTCATTACGGGTACATGAAGCTCAAGATGCATGGGCCCAATGGTATCATCACTCTTGCCAGTGATCGGACATAGCACTCCGCGCTGAAAACAAAACCGCATCCCTGGCCCTCGAGGCACTGTCTGAAGCCCTCGCGGCCGAAGAGCTAACCGCGCTACGCTCCACTGTGGATAGGGATGACGTAATCCTGTACAAGCAACCCAAATCCACCTCCTTTAAACTAGCAGATGAAATAGTCAAATTTCAAGTCCACCCGACGGACCCCAAAAAGACAGCATCCATCGGGGCACAGCTAGACCCAACGGTCGACGCCGCGCTATGAGAGTTCCTGCGCGAGAACTGGGACATATTCGCGTGGCACCCTTCTGATATGTCAGGAATCCCATGCAGGTTGGCCGAACACAGCCTCAACATACTGAAGGGATATAAACCTGTCAAGCAAACACTGCGGTGCTTTCCCGAACCCAAACGACAAGCCATGGGGGAAGAGCTAGCCAAGTTAATCGAGGCCGGATTCATCAGAGAAATAAAACATCCGGACTGGCTAGCAAACCTGGTGATGGTGCCAAAGAAGGATAAATCCTGGCGCCTATGCGTCGATTTGAAGGACCTCAACAAGGCCTGCCCTAAGGATCCCTTCCCCCTCCCTCGCATCGATCAGATTATTGATGCTCCCGCAGGACACAACTCAGTGTGTTTCCTCGACGCATACTCCGGATACCATCAAATCAAAATAAAGGAGTCCGACCAAGCCGCAACGGCATTCATTACGCCATACGAGCCATTTTGCTTCAACACTATGCCCTTCGGGCTCAAAAACGCCGGGGCCACCTACCAACGCATGATTCAAACATGTGTGGAGAAACAGATCGGCAAGATAGTTGAAGCATATGTGGATGAAGTCGTCATCAAAACTAGGCACGTCGAGTCATTGATAGACGATTTGCGTCTCACATTCGACAACCTTCGTACATATGACATCAAGCTCAATCCGAAAAAGTGTGTTTTTGGCGTTCCCGCTGGAAAACTGCTGGGCTTCATCGTTTCCAATAGAGGAATTGAAGCAAACCCAACAAAATCCGAGCTTTGTCACAATTGGCTACACCAACAGACCTGGAACAGGTCCAAAAACTAGACAGATGTGTGGCAGCTTTAAGCCGCTTTATTCCAGACTATGAGAAAAAGCACTGCACTCTATCGCCTTCTCCGACGCACCGACCACTTCGAGTGGACGGATGCGGCAACGACCGGACTGGAAGAAATAAAAGTTCTTTTAGCGAGCAACCCAATCCTGGCTGCACCAAACATCGACGAACCCATGCTATTATACATATCGGCAACGCACCAAGTGGTGAGCGCGGTGCTCGTCGTCTAGCGAGAGGAGGACGGACACAAATTCCCGCTTCAGAAGCCGGTATACTACGTATCCACTGTCCTCACACCATGCAAATCCTGGAACCCTCATTAACAAAAGATAGCTGCTACCTCTTGAGCACTGCGTTGGATTTCCCCGAAGAGGAGAGGATGATGCAGCAAAGTAGCGTAAGTATTTCCCTCAGTTTTTGAGAATCAAGGTATCAATCCAGTAAGAGGCCACGCGCGAGTCCCTCGTACCTACACAAAACAAATAGCTCAACGCAACCAACGCGATTATGGGTTGTCAATCCCTTCACGGTCACTTACGAGAGTGAGATCTGATAGAGATGATAGATAATATTTTTGGTATTTTTGGTATAAAGATGCAAAGTAAAATAAAAGGGCAAAGTAGAAAACAAAGCAATAATAAAGTGATGGAAGATTGATATGATGAGAATAGACCCGGGGGCCATAGGTTTCACTAGTGGCTTCTCTCAAGAGCATAAGTATTTCTACGGCGGGTGAACAAATTACTGTTGAGCAATTGACAGAATTGAGCATAGTTATGAGAGTATCTAGGTATGATCATGTACATAGGCATCACATCCGAGACAACTAGACCGACTCCTGCCTGCATCTACTACTATTACTCCACTCATCGACCGCTATCCAGCATGCATCTAGAGTATTAAGTTCAAGAAAACAGAGTAATGCCTTAAGCAAGATGACATGATGTAGAGGAATAAATTCATGCAATATGATAAATACCCCATCTTGTTATCCTCGATGGCAACAATACAATACGTTCCTTGCTGCCCCTATTGTCACTTGGAAAGGACACCGCAAGATTGAACCCAAAGCTAACCACTTCTCCCATTGCAAGAAAAACCAATCTAGTAGGCCAAACTAAACTGATAATTCAAAGAGACTTGCAAAGATAACCAATCATACATTTAAGAATTCAGAGAAGATTCAAATAATGTTCGTAGATAATTTTGATCATAAACCCACAATAAATCGGTCTCAACAAACACACCGCAAAAAGAAGATTACATCGAATAGATCTCCACGAGAGAGGGGGAGAACATTGTATTGAGATCCAAAAAGAGAGAAGAAGCCATCTAGCTACTAACTATGGACCCGAAGGTGCGAGGTAAACTACTCACACTTCATCGGAGGGGCTATGGTGATGATGTAGAAGCCCTCCGTGATCGATTCCCCTTCGGCGGAGCTCGAACAGGCCCCTAGATGGGATCTCGTGGAGTCTGAGAAGGTTGCGGCGGTGGAATTAGGTTTTTGGCTCCGTATCTGATCGTTTGGGGGTACGTAGGTATATATAGGAGGAAGGAGTACGTCGGTGGAGCTTCGAGGGGCCCACGAGGCAGGGGGCGCACCCTCCACCCTCGTGACCGCCTCTGGTTTCTTGACGGAGGGTCCAAGTCTCCTGGATCATATCTGATGAGAAAATCACGTTCCCGAAGGTTTATTTCGTTTGGACTCCGCTTGATATTCCGTTTCTTCGAAACACTGAAATAGGCAAAAAACAGCAATTCTGGGCTGGGCCTGCGGTTAATAGGTTAGTCCCGAAAGTAATATAAAAGTGGAAAGTAAAGCCCAATATAGTCCAAAGATATTATAGCATGGAGCAATCAAAAATTATAGATACATTGGATATGTATCAATAGCATACGCGGTCTTCATGGCATCCGGGAAGCTGCGACACTACTTCCAAGAGTGCTCGATCATGGTGGCTTCTGAAGTAGCACTGAATGACATAATAAACAACTGCGATGCCACAGGCCGGATTGCCAGGTGGGCCATTGAGCTCCTTCCATTCGACATAACATACAAACCATGCCGGGCCATTAAATTCCAAGTACTGGCCGACTTCGTCGCCGAATGGACAGAGGACGAACTCCCTAAAGAGTACGACACATATTCCAACTGGGTCATGTACTTCGATGGCTCCAAAATGCTGGCGGGCTTAGGAGCGGTCGTTGTCTTAACATCCCCCACTGGAGACACAGTTCAGTACGTACTCCAAATATTATACACAGACTCCAACAATGCAGCCGAATACGAGGCCTTACTGCATGGTCTTCGTATGGCCGTCTCCATGGGTATACAACGCCTGGAGGTGCGCGGGGATTCAAACCTTGCAATATCCCAAATAAATGGAGATTTCGACACTAAAGATCCGAAGATGACGGCCCATCGTAACGCCGTTCTCAAAATGTCAGCTCGGTTCGAGGGGCTCGAGTTTCATCATGTGGCTCGAGAAAGTAATCAAGCGGCGGATGTCCTTGCTCGCATCGGAGCCAAGCGCGACCCCGTCCCGCCTAACATATTTCTGGAAAGGCTCTTCAAGCCATCTATGGTGTGGCAAGGGGAGAGCGGCAACACCTCTCCAGACCCGATTATATCCCCAGATTCCGAACACAATACCGATATCATCGGGGGCTCAGCCACCAAAATAACACCATCGACCCATCTTATCTTGGCAGTCATTGCCCCATGGACCGAACCCTTCTTGGCCTACCTTAATAAGAGAGAGCTCCCTGAGGATCAGAATGAGGCTCGCTGCATTGTCTGGCGCTCGAAAGCCTACAAGGTCCACGACGGAGAGCTCTACAAGAAAAGCGCTATCGGAGTACTTCAAAGATGTATCTCCGAAGAAGAGGGACGGTAGCTCTTGGCTAAAATTCATGCCGGTCTCGGTGGTCACCACGCCGTGGCTCGGGCCCTTGTAAGTAAGGCCTTCCGTACAGGTTTCTATTGGCTGATGGCCCGAGCAGACGCACAGGACCTTGTCCAACGTTGCGTCGGATGCCAGCTTTTTGCCAACCAAAGGCATATGCCACCCACCTCTCTACAAACAATCCCCATCACTTGGCCTTTTGCGGTCTGGGGGCTTGATATGGTCGGACCCCTTAAAGGAGGAAGCCATAAGAACAAATATCTGTTGGTCATGGTAGATAAGTTCACTAAGTGGATAGAGGCCAAACAAGTTAAAACGGCCGAAGCCAAACCAGTGATAGACTTCATATCCGGTGTCGTGCATCGTTATGGTGTCCCACACAACATCATCACCGATAACAGTTCCAATTTCACAGCCGATGAGGTGAAAACCTAGTGTGCTAATCTGGGCATTAAGCTCGATTACGCCTCCGTCTATCACCCGCAAACAAACAGTCAAGTCAAACGAGCCAATGGTCTTATTATGAGCGGCATCAAGCCTAGACTAGTGCGTGTTGGAAATATGCCCTAGAGGCAATAATAAATTAGTTATTATTATTATATTTCCTTGTTCATGATAATCGTTTATTATTCATGCTATAATTGTATTGACCGGAAACCGCAATACATGTGTGGATACATAGACAACACCATGTCCCTAGTAAGCCTCTAGTTGACTAGCTCGTTGATCAATAGATGGTTACGGTTTCACGACCATGGACATTGGATGTCGTTGATAACGGGATCACATCATTAGGAGAATGATGTGATGGACAAGACCCAATCCTAAGCGTAGCACAAAGATCGTGTAGTTCATATGCTAAAGCTTTTCTAATGTCAAGTATCTTTTCCTTAGACCATGAGATTGTGCAACTCCCGGATACTGTAGGAATGCTTTGGGTGTGCCAAACGTCACAACGTAAATGGGTGGCTATAAAGGTACACTACGGGTATCTCCGAAAGTGTCTGTTGGGTTGGCGTGAATCGAGACTGGGATTAGTCACTCCGTGTGACGGAGAGGTATATCTGGGCCCACTCGGTAGGACATCATCATAATGTGCACAATGTGATCAAGGAGTTGATCGCGGGATGATGTGTTATGGAACGAGTAAAGAGACTTGCCGGTAACGAGATTGAACAAGGTATCGGGATACGGACGATCGAATCTCGGGCAAGTACAATACCGCTAGACAAAGGGAATTGCATACGGGATTGCTTGAATCCTTGACATCGTGGTTCATCCGATGAGATCATCATGGAACATGTGGGAGCCAACATGGGTATCCAGATCCCGCTGTTGGTTATTGACCAGAGAACGTCTCTGTCATGACTGCATGGTTCCCGAACCCGTAGGGTCTACACACTTAAGGTTCGGTGACGCTAGAGTTGTTATGGGAAATAGTATGTGGTTACCAAAGGTTGTTCGGAGTCCCGGATGAGATCCCGGACATGACGACGAGCTCTGGAATGGTCTGGAGGTGAAGATCGGTATATTGGACGAAGGGTTTTGGAGTCCGGAAGTGTTCCGGAGGTACCGGGTGATGACCAGCATGACCGAAAGGTGTTTCGGGAGCCCCGGC
Source organism: Aegilops bicornis (assembly GCA_021605145.1). Taxonomy (NCBI): domain Eukaryota; kingdom Viridiplantae; phylum Streptophyta; class Magnoliopsida; order Poales; family Poaceae; genus Aegilops; species Aegilops bicornis. The sequence goes on from CM038673.1 coordinate 545,045,903, forward strand.
AAGCTTTGGGGGGCCTTATGGGCCAAGGGGAGAGGGCACATCATCCCATTAAGGGGCTGAGCGCCCCTCCCACCCCATCTCACGTAACCTGGAGAGGTGGGGGCGCCACCCCTAGGGCAGCCACCCCTCCCGGCTTGGGGGCAAGTTTCCTAGGGGTGGGGGCGCCAAAACCCATCTAGGGTTTCCCTATGGCCGCCCTCCCTAGGGATCCCTAGGGCGCCTCCCCTCCTCCCTTCCCCCTATATAGTGAGAGAGAGAGGGCCGCACCCTTCCCCTGGCGCAGCCCTCTCCCTCCTCCAACACCTCCTCCTCCTCCGTAGTGCTTGGCGAAGCCCTGCCGGAGAACCACGAGCTCCATCACCACCATGCCGTCGTGTTGTCGGAGCTCTCCCTCAACTTCTCCTCTCCCCTTGCTGGATCAAGAAGGAGGAGACGTCCCCGGGTTGTACGTGTGTTGAACGCGGAGGCACCGTTGTTCGGTGCTTAGATCGGAATCGACCGCGATCTGAATCGCTGCGAGTACGACTCCACCAACCGCGTTCTTGTAACGCTTCCGCATCGCGATCTTCAAGGGTATGAAGATGCACCCCCTCTCTCTCGTTGCTAGTCTCTCCATAGATTGATCTTGGTGATGCGTAGAAAATTTTGAATTTCTGCTACGTTCCCCAACAGTGGCATCATGAGCTAGGTTTATGCGTAGTTTCTATGCACGAGTAGAACACAAGTAGTTGTGGGCGTCGATTTTGTCAATTTACTTGCCGTTACTATTCTTATCTTGATTCGGTGGCATCGTGGGATGAAGCGGCCCAGACCGACCTTACACGCACTTACGTGAGAAGGTTCCACCGCTGACATGCACTAGTTGCATAAGGTGGCTAGCGGGTGTCTGTCTCTCCCACTTTAGTCGGATCGGATTCGATGAAAAGGGTCCTTATGAAGGGTAAATAGAAATTGGCATATCACGTTGTGGTTTTTGCGTAGGTAAGAAACGTTCTTGTTAGAAACCCATAGCAGCCACGTAAAACATGCAAACAACAATTAGAAGACGTCTAACTTGTTTTTGCAGGGTATGCTATGTGATGTGATATGGCCAAAAGAATGTGATGAATGATATGTGATGTATGAGATTGATCATTTTCTTGTAATAGGAATCACGACTTGCACGTCGATGAGTATGACAACCGGCAGGAGCCATAGGAGTTGTCTTAATTTATTGTATGACCTGCTTGTCATTGAACAACGCCATGTAATTACTTTACTTTATTGCTCAACCGTTAGCTATAGTAGTAGAAGTAATTAGTTGGCGAGACAACTTCATGGAGACACGATGATGGAGATCATGGTGTCATGCCGGTGACGATGATGATCATGGAGCCCCGAAGATGGAGATCAAAAGGAGCAAAATGATATTGGCCATATCATGTCACTATTTGATTGCATGTTTATCATGTTTATGCATCTTATTTGCTTAGAACGACGGTAGTAAATAAGATGATCCCTCATTAAAATTTCAAGAAAGTGTTCCCCCTAACTGTGCACCGTTGCGAAAGTTCGTCGTTTCGAAGCACCACGTGATGATCGGGTGTGATAGATTCTAAGGTTCACATACAACGGGTGTAAGCCGGATTTACACATGCGAAACACTTAGGTTGACTTGACGAGCCTAGCATGTACAGACATGGCCTCGGAACACAAGAGACCGAAAGGTCGAGCATGAGTCGTATAGTAGACACGATCAACATGAAGATGTTCACCGATGATGACTAGTCCGTCTCACGTGATGATCGGACACGGCCTAGTTGACTCGGATCATGTAATCACTTAGATGACTAGAGGGATGTCTATCTGAGTGGGAGTTCATAAGATGAACTTAATTATCCTGAACATAGTCAAAAGGTCTTTGCAAATTATGTCGTAGCTCGCGTTTCAGTTCTATTGTTTTAGATATGTTCCTAGAGAAAATTTAGTTGAAAGTTGATAGTAGCAATTATGCAGACTGGGTCCGTAAACTGAGGATTGTCCTCATTGCTGCGTAGAAGGCTTATGTCCTTAATGCACCGCTCGGTGTGCTCAACCTCGAACGTCGTCTGTGGATGTTGCGAACATTTGACATACACGTTTTGATAACTACGTGATAGTTCAGTAATGTTAAACGGTTTAGAATTGAGGCACCGAAGACGATTTTGAAACATCACGGAACATATGAGATGTTTCGAAGGCTGAAATTGGGATTTCAGGCTCGTGCCCACGTCAAGAGGTATAAGACCTCCGACGATTTTCTTAGCCTGCAAACTAAGGGAGAAAAGCTCAATGTTGAGCTTGTGCTCAAATTGTCTGAGTACAACAATCACTTGAATCGAGTGGGAGTTGATCTTCCAGATTAGATAGTGATGTTTCTCCAAAGTCATTGCCACCAAGCTACTAGAGCTTCGTGATGAACTGTAACATATCAGGATAGATATGATGATCCTTGAAATATTCGCGATGTTTGACACATGAAAGTAGAAATCAAGAAGGAGCATCAATTGTTGATGGTTAGTGAAACCACTAGTTTCAAGAAGGGCAAGTGCAAGAAGGGATACTTCATGAAACGGCAAATCAGGTGCTGCTCTAGTGAAGAAACCCAAGGTTGAACCCAAACCCGAGACTAAGTGCTTCTGTAATGAGGGGAACGGACACTGGAGCAGAATTACCCTAGATAGGCAGGCAATGTCGATAGAAGTATATTGGATATTCATTATATTAATGTGTACTCTACTATTACTCCTAGTAGCACCATGGTAATAGATACCAGTTCGGTTGCTAAGTGTTAGTGACTCGAAATAAAAGGCTACGGGATAAACGGAGACTAGCTAAAGGCGAGGTGACGATATGTGTTGGAAGTATTTCCAAGGTTGATGTGATCAAACGCCGCACGCTCCCTCTACCATCGAGATTGGTGTTAAACCTAAATAACTGTTATTTGGTGTTTGCGTTGAGCATAGACATGATTGGATTATGTTTATCGCAACACGGTTATTCATTTAAAGAGAATAATGGTTACTCTGTTTATTTGAATAATACCTTCAATGGTCTTGCACCTAAAATGAATGGTTTATTGAATCTCAATCGTAGTGATACACATGTTCATGCCAAAAGGGACAAACTCAAGCCCAAGTGGGAGGGTCCCTTCATCATTGATGAAGTTCTCACCGGAGGAGCGTACCGCCTGCGTGATGCATCAGACAATCGCCTAGAGCCGAACCCATGGAACGCGGCCAGACTCCGAAGATTCTACGCCTAGAGCCCAACTCTTTGTTTGTCTTCTTCTCCCTTTTGTTTTCATTACTTTTTACTCTCTTTTTGCTTTTTTAGCTTTAAAGCTCTTGTGCGGCTAAACCGCGCACCTACGACATACACATCCTTAAATATGTACGCCCATAATACCTGGGGGCTTCTTGTACAGAAGCTTATTATTATTTTCCGGGCATCAAGCTCACCACATATGTGTTTTTTCCTCATATGTACCTTTTCTTCGCCATTATATGCATCGTTATGACATAAGTTTTGGCCAAGCTGGGTTGCCTGCCTCATGTGCTTATGCCCTATGTTCCCTTTGTTCGGCTAGGGCATAAAGGGAGCACCTCTGCGATTGTTACTGCCGAGTCATCTGGATGTGTACCTCAGACTGGGTGAAGCCGAAAGCTAGCATTCTTAAGGGAATATTCGGTCGGCGGACTAAAGATGTTTTCATGCTCATTACACTATAAATCCCCAGATGTTGCTCATACTGCGATTTTCTCAATCACAGTTCGGGCATGCACATTTACGCATGTTCACCCAGGCAAAGGAACCCTTAACGGAACTATGGAAGATGTTTCTTACAATTACAATGTAATATAACATAGCTAGCCGGATACAACTTGTCTGTTTAAGCAACTATGACCCCTACGCCTAGTTTCCACGCATACCCTATTCTATCTTGCCGCTCAGGTATCCGGAAACACTCTGTACCTTCGGGTACAGAGGTCGAAGCGAAAAGGTCTGCCATGACGATCGTTTTACAATCCGGCTAGAGACAAATATGTCAAGGAAAGTACATAGTCACTGGGACTCAAAAATTTCCTCCTCTATGCCATCTAACAGGTTGTCTAACTTACAATCCTGTTGGGAATATTTTGCGGCTACTTTTACCTGGTCATATACCAAACTAACGGGAATTTCTTTTCCGTCCGACCCTAGAGGTCCAACCCGGGCCATATGATTTGGATCAAGCCTGGTGTACCGTGTCCTCACCATGGCCCAGGCCTCTCGCGCACTGATGTCTACTACACAACCTTCTTCTTGTAGACGTTATTGGGCCTCCAAGTGCAGAGGTTTGTAGGACAGTAGCAAATTTCCCTCAAGTGGATGACCTAAGGTTTATCAATCCGTGGGAGGCGTAGGATGAAGATGATCTCTCTCAAGCAACCCTGCGACCAAATAACAAAGAGTCTCTTGTGTCCCCAACACACCCAATACAATGGTAAATTGTATAGGTGCACTAGTTCGGTGAAGAGATGGTGATACAAGTGCAATATGGATGGTAGATATAGGTTTTTGTAATTTCAAAATATAAAAACAGCAAGGTAACTAATGATAAAAGTGAGCACAAACGGTATTGCAATGCTAGGAAACAAGGCCTAGGGTTCATACTTTCACTAGTGCAAGTTCTCTCAACAATAATAACATAATTAGATCATATAACTATCCCTCAACATGCAACAAAGAGTCACTCCAAAGTCACTAATAGCGGAGAACAAACGAATAGATTATTGTAGGGTATGAAACCACCTCAAAGTTATTCTTTCGGATCAATCTATCATAGAGTTCATACTAGAATAACACCTTAAGACACAAATCAACCAAAACCCTAATGTCACCTCAAGTATCCGTGGGTATGATTATACGATATGCATCACACAATCTCAGATTCATCTATTCAAACGAACACAAAGTACTTCAAAGAGTGCCCCAAAGTTTCTACCAGAGAGTCAAGACGAAAACGTGTGCCAACCCCTATGCATAGGTTCATGGGCGGAACCCGCAAGTTGATCACTAAAACATACATCAAGTGAATCACGTGATATCCCATTGTCACCATAGATATGCACGGCAAGACATACATCAAGTGTTCTCAAATCCTTAAAGACTCAATCCGATAAGATTACTTCAAAGGGAAAACTCAATCCATTACAAGAGAGTAGAGGGGGAGAAACATCATAAGATCCAACTATAATAGCAAAGCTCACAATACATCAAGATCGTATCACCTCAAGAACACGAGAGAGAGAGATCAAACACATAGCTACTGGTACATACCCTCAGCCCCGAGGGTGAACTACTCCCTCCTCGTCATGGAGAGCGCCGGGGTGATGAAGATGGCCACCGGGGAGGGTTCCCCCCTCCGACAGGGTGCTGGCACTACCAAAAAAAATACACATCCGTGACATTTTGGGCCGAACGAAATTGTTTTGTCATACATATGACACTTCTATGACGATAATTGTGACAAAACCCGGTATCATCATAGATGTGGTGGGCTCCTACTTCTATGAGAAAAAATCATGACAGAAAATAGGCTTTTCGTCCTGGGCGGGCCAGAGACGCAGCTGCATGACATTCTTTGGGCCATCCATGACGGAAAAAATCGTGGTAGAAGCGAGGGGGAGGAAAATTAAGGGAGTTCCCGGTTACGGTGGGAGGTCGGGGGCCGAGCGATGCGCGCTGCTTTCTTATGCTGTGCACGCTGCAGCGTGTGTAGGCGTTGGCTCTAATCGAACCCGAGCGAGGCGTTGGGCTCTAATCGAACCCGGCGATTGCTGCAGTTACGCTACATCGAACCCGAGCGATCGATCGATGGCTGTTAAATTAACCCGATCGGCGATTCGCCGCTTCTGCTGCTAGTTGAAGCCGATCGATGCTGCCTCTGGGATGAGCGATGGCGTTGCGGGGGTTTGGATGAGCGGTGGCGGTGGCGTTGCCTCTGGATGAACAGGACCCGTGGTGTGGTGGAGGGCTGGATGAGCGATGAAGCGGTGGAGGGGTGCCCGTGGAGGGGTGGATGAACAGGACCCCATGGTGTGGAGGGCTGGATGAACAGTAGACGATGGAGGGATGCCCGTCGAGGGGTGGTTGAACAGGACCTCGTAGTGTGGAGGGCTGGATGAACAGTAAACGATGGAGGGGTGCCCGTGGAGGGGTGGTTGAACAGGACACCGTGGTGTGGAGGGATGGATGAACAGTAGACGGTGGAGGGGTAGTTGAACACTAGCCGGTGGAGTAGCACGCGGTGGAGGCTGGATGAACAAGAGCCCGTGGAGGCTGGATGAACAGGAGCCCGTGGAGGCTGGAGGAGGTCGACGGTGGAGATGAACAGTATCCCGTGGAGTCCCGTTTTGCGTTACGCCACACCCCTCCCGATGAATAGGACCCCCGTTTCGACCGTAGTGCTCCAACACAAGTCTGTTTCCTCCGTTTTGCGGTACGCCACACCCCTCCCGATCAACAGGACCCCCGTTTCGACCGTAGGAGGTCCGTTTCCTCCGTTTTGCGGTACGCCACACCCCTCCCGGTCAACAGGATCCCGTTTCGAACGTGGCCGGTCGAACACAAGGCTGTTTCTTCCGTTCTGCGGTACGCCAGACCTCGTTTCCATCGCCTGTTCCGTCCAAGCCCTCCCGATGAACACGACCACGCATTCCGTTGCCTCCCCATGAACACGACGACGATGCTGTTTTCCGTTCCGACCCAGCCATGTACACGAGCCCTCGCCGTACGTATACGCGAGTAGGCATTCGAGACCCCGCCCGTATGTACACATACGTGGCCGTATTTTCTTTCTTGCACCACGGCGTATGCGTGCGTGTATATGCTACGTGCGCGCCTCTACTACAACTGCGTCGCGCCTCTACATCAACCAGTATGTACGTACACATTCGCGACCAGAATGACAATGCTACGTACGCTTCGACCAGGTGGGTCCCGACTGTGAGGCACTTCCTTGCCTGCGAAGATGTAGCTGGTGGGTCCCAGCAGTCAGGGGGGCGAATCATTTTGTTTTTTTCTGCCCGGACGCACTTCCTTGCGTGTGAAGGTGTATCTAGTGGGTCCCAGCAGTCAGGGGGGAAACGTTTTTTCGCGAAATATGGTGGCCCGTCCGGTGGATCCCATTGTCGGTGGAGGAATAATTATTTTGCACGTAATAAGGAGGCACTTCCTTCTGCGGCCATGGACCCGATCGGCTGCCCATCGCATGCCTAGGTCCGATGGAAGTCGTTCCTTGACCACGTTGACCACGCCGCGCCGAGAGCACCAGGGCGGTGGACGACGGCGAGGCCTAGGAAGGGGACGACGGGGAGCCGGGGAAGACGTGGCAGTGGAAGCCCGCGCGGAGAGGAGTACGAGGGTTCACTGGTTCGGCTGCGGTGTGAGGCTGCCGTCGCCGCAGGGCCTGGCCAGCGGTGGGAATAGTAGGGGGCGGTGAGGCCTCCGCGGCAGCACAGCCGGCCACGGGAGGCAGGAGCATGCGGCACGACCGGCGCTGCTTTGGGCGGCTGGAGCAAGAAGACTAGAGGTTGAAGAAGCACTACGGCCGTTGAATGGACATCGTACGGTCACTGGAGCTAGAATCATTCATATTGACTAAGTTGACAAAGCCCTTCATCCCCGTCAACTTAGTAGGCCCACAAGTCAGCCTCCCACCAAGGTGGGTCCCAGCTAGCTAGGGGAGTATTCATTTGTGTGTGCGTAATAAGGAGGCACTTCCGGTGGGTCCAAGCGGACAGCGGGGGGAATGTTTTTTTCGCGAAATACGGTGGCCCGTCCGGTGGGTCCCAGTAGTCAGGGGGAAACAATTTTTTTCGCAAAATACTGGTGGCCCGTCCGGTGGGTCCCCGCTGTCAGGTGGAGGAATAATTATTTTCCGTGTAATAAGGAGGCACTTCCTTGCGGCTGCCGTGGACCCAGCTGTCAGCCTCTCCACGTACAGTACTCTTCCGATGGAAGTCGGTCGTTGACTACATTGACCACGCCGCGCCGAGAGCACCACGGTCGTGGACGACGGCGAGGCATAGGAAGAGGACGACGCGGAGCCGGGGAAGACGTGGCAGTGGATGCCCACACGGAGAGGAGTACGAGCGTTCACCGGTTCGGCTGCGGTGTGAGGCTGTCGTCGCCGCAGAATAACAGGGGGTGTGGGTGAGTAGAGGGATGCCCTGGCCAGCAGTGGGAGTAGTAGGGGTCTGAGGCCTCTTGTCGGCCAACCCGCCACGGAGGCGGAGTAGGCGGTCCCGTCGGCGCTGCTTTGGCGGTGGAGCAAGAAGATCGAGATTGAAGAAACCACGGCCGTTGGATTGACATCCAACGATTACGTCTGCTAGAATCGTTTGTTGACGTATATAATAAGTAAAAAATCTTGCATATGCGTCAACTAAACAGGCCCACAAGTCAGACCACTCCCTCTTTTTTTAATAATTTATATATAGCTCATGGCAACTTCTTATGCAATTTATTGCAGTCGTTTTTTTTATTGGCCAGGGCCAATTTTGCATATTTCTGTGGGTTCCAAACTATTTTTAATACCGAAATGTCTAGCCAGATTTAAAGTACTTTGAAGATATATTTAAATTAGGTTAATGCCGAGTGAAATAGGAATCTGAAAATGTGATAAAATTCATAAATTATAAAGTAATTGCCAATTTGTCATATGTTTTTATATTTACAACCCATTTCATATTACTTTCAAGATTTGCAGGCATCTTGAAAGAGTTGCAGCCCATCAGGGCGTAGAAAAGTAAGTAGGCCTGGATTGGGTATTCTTCAGAAAAAATAAACTGGGCTCATTTTCACCAAGAAAAAATAGCTGGGCTGGTCACATGGTGTACATAAAATATAAGCACAGGCTAGGCGAGCCTGACCAGTTCAAACCCTGCTCCGTCTCAACAATACCAAACAAAAAAATATTGCTCGAGTAGCTACGTCCCTGTGTCGGCCGATCTTGTGTTGTTCTCTTGTCTATTGACTATATACGCTCACAATGTCGTGGGTCCCGGATGTCAGAGAAAACACTAGGAGGAAGCACTTTATTTTTCCATCTGTTGGCGTGGTGGGCCCCTCTTGTCATCCTCTCCACGTGCTATACGCCGATTCCTCGTTGTTTGTTGACCATGTTGACAACGCGAGAGGTGGCGCCACGGCGGCGCACCAAAGCGGAGGACGTCGGCGTTAACGATTTAGAGAGATGGTGGCGGCGATGCGTCTTGTTGGCGCAGCCACCGTGGGAGGCGGAAGCTTATCGGCCCGCCGCTGGTTTGGTTTTGGCGGTGAATGAAGACAGATCAAGAAACACGACGATCGTAAAAGCAGCAGGAGTACTTAACAACCTTAATGAAACCAGCGGGGCACTTAACAACCAAAGCTGAAAGCAGTATGAGTACTTATCTGAGTTCAACCGTACATAAAGCACGCCTCGAGCGGTGCTACTTTGCCTCTGATTAACCAAGGGTGAGGCCACCAAGCCCGAGGACAAGGCCAGGCGCCACCTGCGCATCCACAACCTTACGAAAGCGGCTTCATCTCGCATAGCGTGGTCAATAAACAGGATATTCGCTTTAGAGCCATGGAAAAGCATGAACATAATCTTCTGTCCTATTCTCCAAGATGGACGGGCCTTCATTATTTGAGACCACCCATGAATAAGTATCTTTTCACCTCCAAGGGAATTGAGTAGGTCAACATAAACATCATGTTGTGACCAAGCGCCAAGTCTGACCCGACCATGGTCGAGCATCGTATAGGAACAATAGAACTCGGCAGTTCCTGTTTCAAGAAGATCACAACTTTAAAACTGTGTATAAGCAATAGTTTATGAACAACATATATAACAGAAAACAGCTCGTACCATAATTTTATCGACACAGTTGGACCTGTTCAACGAGTGCAGCAGTGGCACACGTATCCCACGTGGCCTTCCACCATTGAAACGCCCCACAAGGACCTCAAGACGATCAATCAAGTGTAGGAACTTGTGGATGTCGATCCAGTCAACTTCAGTGCCATTAGTAACAGCCGAGTTATTACAGAGTAACAAACGAGCATCGCTTAACTCTGAAAAAAACCTGCACGTGCCACCAATTATAAGAAAATATTAGTTAGAAGTAGCATCTTCGTGAGAGATTTTTTGCTACTTCTAAAGTTAAATTGTGATTAGTTAGACAGAATAGGTGGATTAAGAAGTAATCGAGGCAACAAGCGAGAATCAGATACAAAACTAACATGGATGAACCATTGGAGCAGCGTCGGGGTGGAAGATCGCGGTGAAGATGAGACCAGTTTCGCTATTTCTATCAACATTAGATGCGCAAACTTTCAGTTTGTAACACTTGAGAAAGTTTATCCAAGTTCGGCCATAAAAAAAGCAGCGATCTTCTTGGTTCATGAACCCAACTCGGAACTTATATCCATGGCTTGTCTTCACTGTGACCATTAAACTAGTGTATTCAGTTATGGCAAGGCCGAGCATCTTGAGTACATGTGTTCTGGCAGAGCAAATAATACACTGCAGGAAAAATAATATGAGAACACAACATGTTCAAGAAACCCCACCCTCCCGGATAGAAAAGAGGATTCTAGGAACATCATGCGGCGTTTCAAAATGTTGTGTTAGGATGAGAAGGAACAAGTGTGGCGTCTCGCCGAGGGCGCAGAAACCTGTAGGGTACTCGCACTTTGGGCACTGCAAATGAAACACAATAGATTCAGTAGGAAGAAAAATGCATCAAGGGCGGCGGCTGCCATCCTAGGATTACCTGCGACCAAGGGACTTGGATTTATCGGGGATGGATGAAGAATTCGTACCTGGTTCTCCATGAGAAAACCCTAAGCAATCGCCGAGAGGGGGTTTTCTCTGAACAAGCAGACAAGGGAGAAGAGGATTCAGGCCAGTGAAATATTGCCGCTTCATCCGTCCGACTTCGCTAAAAATTTGGAAAGGGGGGTTGTGATTTGATCGCTCATTGGGCATTACTGCGGCGCTACGACCGTGGTGTGTCTACCATTAAGTTGTGCACTCTAATTTGTGCATATGGCACGTGGACCCTGTTGCCGGTTACCCCACATATCAGCAAAAGGAAGTAGAAAGACGGGAGTAACTAGTTACACATAAATATATATTTTGTGAGAGATACTCCCTTTGTAAAGGAATATACAAATCTTTTATATCACAAGCTCACCTTACCGAGAAATATACTCCCTCTGCAACGCACGGGCATTATGGGGGTTCAGCTTTTTTATGGGGGTTCAGCTGAGAATATAATACTCAGATAGGCTCACGGTTACGGACTTTGGGCATGAGCCGACCACATGTTTGGGGGGCCATGTGTTCTACCTCGGTGCTTTTCATATTGCAAGCGATCGATGCAGCGCTGGTTTTAGATGTTGTCGCATAGGCGAATACACAAAATTGAATAAAGCACGGCAGTTGTTGGAATGAAATCGAACGGCAGTTCCTAACCAGCAATCAGAGTTGCAATTCTATCAACGATATACCATGTGATAAATAATACTGTCGTACTACTTATACACACAGGACACTTGTTTCACCATGCCAGATTATTACATCAAAATCTCTCGGAGGATAGATCAGTTCGGAAGTTGCGTGCTACTAATTTCAAAGTTGATTTGGACCAGCTCTCCTTGCCGAGAAAGTTTGATTTTCACATCATCCCCTACCGTAAGATATGATTTAGATTTGAACCTTGACCATCCTTTAGCATCAATCATCATGCGACCATCCTTTGTACTTACAGTATATTGAGCAGGTTCATTCACACCAAGGCTGCGCATGGTAAGAGAAACTTGGCTGCGGTCCCCCGGATTGTTGAACGACTCCCTCGTTGCTCTAGGAATTCTCTGTTTGCAAACAAGAAGACATGCCCAAACAGTTAGATCAACACAGTGAATCATGTGAAACAACATGGAAAGAAAAAAGAACGAAGCACTTGGGCAGCCAATGCTTACCAAGAAGGTGGACATGTCGGTTTTTGTAAGGACTTTGGTATATGAAGTCTGAACTGCAGCCCGATCTGTTGCGGTGCAAGCTGCAGGCTGAAGCAGATGCAAGTGCAAGTGTTGGTGCAGGTGCCGAAGCCGCTGCTGCTGCCAGAGATGGTGCTCCTTGTAGAGCTGGTGCCGGTGTCGATGCTCGATCCTCTGGTAGATCAGACTGATCCGCTAACGCGGTCGGTGCCCAATCCTTAGCTGGATCAGACTGAGTTGCTGCCGCTGTCAGTGTTAGAGCAACTGCCGGCGATCGTGTCTGGTCTGCTATGATCAGCTTTCTAACTTGACTAGGATCCGTGACCGTGATCCAGTTTTTTCTTCATTTCTTTTAAACGCGAGAAGGACTAATTGTGGCGTTTTTGTTAAACCAAACTGCAGTTCATCATAGGGATTCAGCTTGTACTCAGACAACAGACTGATCCAATTTTTCTAGTAATATAAGTGATGGACAGTGCCTTCGTTACTGACACGACATAAGAAGTGAAACCTGCAAAAATAGCCATCGTAGAGCAAACCAAGCGGTTTATTCTGTGATGAATGTCACATGGCAAAACCTGCATCGTAAAATTGCAGGAAAAGAAAGAAAACATGACATTAAATCAATAAGATTTAGACAGTAAATCAATAATATTTACTTGATGTGACACGAGTGAATCCTTACCAAGAAATCACTATGTTGAAGTACTAAATAGAAGATTGATCGTCCAACTACGCGTGGCATGCAGGGGCCCGCCTACTCCCTGGCGGGGACAGTCCAAAGGTCGTGACAAATTGTATGGACCGAACATCCATGGAATTTGGAAATCCTGGTGGGTGCGATAAACCCTGCAATGCATACAGATATTGGAGTGTAACCATAATTGATAAACCGTCCTCATAAAAAATATGATCTGGATACTTCAAAATATACATACTGAATTGAGTGGAATGAGACATTAACATAGACCGTTCTCAGGACTGACCACACACCAAAAGCGGCGGTACTAATAAACAATACAGGGTTCACAAACACAAATCAAATCTTGAACAATAGTACTTACTACAGACAAGCAAAGTTGCACTAACTAAACTCGCATACTATTTCTTGCCACCGACCTAAGGGATGAACCCGCATAACCCGACTAGGCCATGGACTTCGTGTGAGATGTCTACACGCACCATCACCATCTTGTCAACCTTGGAGAACCTAACAGTGGTCTTTCCACTCATAAACATGATGATGAAGACAGGCCACATCAGATTTGTTGGGAAGCTTTACAAGAACCACACCCTTCAGTGTCGAAGGCACAACCAGAAATTGTTGTGGTCAAGTACAGCCTCGAGAACACGCGACAACAATGCTACAGGAAAACACTAGTTCAGGACACATGGCGACAAGGACACAAATTTGGATAGTTCAAAGAAGAGAACTCATCATCAGGTCTTCCAGTTCACATGGCATGACTTTGAGAACTTCATCTCCACCGCGGACCTGGTTCTAATTCAAAAGAAACCATATTTTATTACTACCTCCGTTCAGAAATATAAGATGATTTTTGATATTATACTCCATATATGACTACATATACACATAGAAATGAGTGAACAAAGACACTAGAACATGTCTTCAAAGGCATGAGAGCAGAGGGATTACATGCAAAATCCATAACACAAGTTACTGAGGCAAATATACCCTCTTAAAAGGTAGCATTAATGTTCATAAAGTACTCCCTCCGTCCCAAAATTCTTGTCTTAGATTTGTCTAGATACGGATGTATCAAGTCACATTTTAGTATTAGATACATCCGTATCTAGAAAAATCTAAGACAATAAATTTGGGACAGAGGAAATAGTTGAAAGTAATCTATAAGAAATCAGTGTCAACCTCTCGCATGTTTTGGTCAAAAGAGGAATTTAGAACCGTCATTTGGCACACAAAAATCACATGCAAGATCACCCAGAAAGTTGTACTACTAGTACTAGTACTGCGTGTTAGATGAAAAAACACGATCAAGATCGAGAAAAAGATCGTCAAGAAGAGATATTACCTGGACTTGCTTAATGAGGGATCCCGAAGAGGGGGGCTTGGACAGGGCGATGGCTTTGAGCTTGTCTGCGGTAGTCTCGGCGGGGTGCTTGCGCTTCTTCGTACCATGAGCCTCGGCGGTTTTGGCCGGAGCCATATACATCACTTCGGCAGGTGCTCCAGCGTCCATCAAGAAACTGTCAAATAGAAATAAAAGAAAAGAAACCATAATCACAAACCCAAAAGAAGAAAAGAGAGGGAGTTATAGGATCAGTCTCGGGGTTGCAAGACCGGGCCTTGGCCAGAATCAACACCATTGATGCGCTCACCTTTCCTTCTTTGGGAGAGAAGAACAATGGCAGAAGCAGGTCGGGGTTTTCTTGAAGAAATGAGGAACAAGAAGAGGCAGAAGCGAGGGATGGGTAGAGAGGAAGCTGAGAGAGAAGATTGAAATGATGGTTGCTTCGTTCGTCCAACTTACTGCTGGAAAGGAGGGGGTTTTGTGATTTGACGGCTCATTGGGCATTACTGCGGCGCTTCGATCGGGGTAGTCTACCGTCACTCTACTACGGAGTAATTTAGTGCATGGCTAGTGGACCCGATCTTTGGCTGTCCCACACATCGGCGAAAGTGAGTAATTTAGTGCATGGCTGGAGGAGGATCCGCACGGTAGAGCGTGTCCACTGTTTTTCAGAAGAAAAAAATGATTACAGCAAGCATTTCCACTCTTATGATGGAGGAGTGCGAAACACGGCAGCCACTTGAACATACACAGTGCTCCTACTACTAGGCATGTGCAGTGGTTCATACGTCAGTACTACACAATCTTGTTGCTAGTGTAGTAAGATATGACGATAACAAATGATGTTGTGTGCATGTCAACTACTCCTATATGTAACATAGTACCGCTTTTTCGACTGTCCGGTCGAGAATGAACGGTGAGATCAATGTTAACAGAACTAGGTCCACAGTGCACGGAGAGTACGGTGGTACAGTACTCGACGAAACATGAACCATATGAAGCACGAATAGTGTTAGGCACGATGTATGAAGGGTGCACGGGATGGGAGCAAAAGTTCCCTTCTCGACCCACTTTTGGGTGTTTGGCAGAGTGCATGAAGGGTGCATGAGTCCACACTAGTAGGTTGACAAAAATACACGAAGAGGAAACAACTATATTGAGATGAGAATGCAACCAAACACACCCACACGCTTTGTGCTATAGTGACTGATCTGCACCGTCTGAGTTTGATCCAACGGTCATGTTGCGCCGAGACATGGACATGCCCATGCAGAGGACGCCTAAACACCACCGAAGTCCCTCTGCTTCTCGAGGCGCACGACGTTGGTGATGCAGGGTGCAACCGCCCGCAGAGCCCGCTCCGGTCGACGGGAGCCAGCTCATCAAAGACGGCGTCAGATGGCACGAATGGATTTCGGTGATGGAGCCCTCAAAGGATTCACCCGGCAACGGCGACGGCAGCCTGCAACCCCTCCTTGTCCAGCTCAGCGCCCACCATCGCGCGGAGACGGCTCAGCTCCTCGGAGATATAGGTGAAGAAGGAGACCAGGTCAGGAAGCCGCAGCTCATTGAAGTCGACCAGGTGGTCGAACGGGTTTAGCCCGATGGCCGGCATCGTCGCGCTGGCACGACGGTAGGCATCACGCAGCCGCAACACGTTCGTGACAACTTGGTTCACCAAGTGGCTGAGGCGATCCTGGGCCTCGTCACGATCGGCCCGCTCGAGCTCCAGCCGGCTCCCCTGACGGCCTATCGTATCTCCCACTTTCTGCAGCAACGTCGCCGATGCCTCGAGCATCTTTGTGGTGGACGCCTGCCACTTTTGAAGCTCCGTGAACTCCCGCACATAATGGAGGAGCATGGCACTCCTCTCCTCCTTGAGCTCACGAAGCTCCACGTCCTTAGCCCTGAGCTCCGCATCCTTGGCATGGAGCTCCTGTGTCAGGAGCCTCACCTCGGACTCTGTGATCTGCTGCGCCGCCATGGCACCAGGTAGAAGCAATGGGGAGAGGAAGCAAAGGGGGCGAAACGGCTGAAAGGCAATGCAATCTACGAGAAGGCGGAGGGAGCGGGGAATCTTTTGGTTTTCACCATGTTAAAACACCAGTCGACAACTTCTCACATCAGGGAGCGGTGGGTTTTTACAGGCGGATTCATCGTGACTAATGGCTGCCGCGCCTACTCCCGTCAATAAAAAAAATTAAAAATCCTGCTGGGCCTGCTCCCGTCAATCAAAAAAATAAAAATCCTGCCGCACCCAAACACCAGAGCAACGCCGCGGTGGATATTTAAATTTACCTGCCGGCAAGTAGATAAAAAAGGGGTGAAAAAAACAAATGTGGCGGCGGCCTAGCTAATCGGTCGAACTAGCCCAACTAGCTAGCCACCGTGCTTCACTGATGTACTCGGCGGGAAAGGTGGTCTTTCGTGATTTGACGACTCATTTACTTGCTTCGGCACTATGATCGAGGAGGACCCAGAAAACACGCGGTAGGGCGTCCCACGTCAGGAAGAATATATGCATGAACCACCCTGGAGGACCCCGAAACCGCGCGGTAGGGTGTGCCACGTCTCGGCTCGGAGGAAAAATGTGCGTGTAAAAATATACTGTATCAGACGTAGTACCTATGGTTCGACCTCGGGACCCAGCCAGTCGGTCAAAAACACCCCACTAGCCACAAAGCTTCATCATGCAAACGTGGCACAGAGGATAGATGTGGTTAGCTCCGTCTCGACCAGCCACAATGTCTCTTGTTCTAGGCGATTGAGGGAGTCCCGGACTAGGGGGTGTCCGGATAGCCGGACTATCGTCACGGCCGGACTCCACGACTATGAAGATACAAGATTGAAGACTTCGTCCCGTGTCCGGATGGGACTTTCCTTGGCGTGGAAGGCAAGCTTGGCGATACGGATATGTAGATCTCCTACCATTGTAACCGACCTGTGTAACCCTAACCTATCCGGTGTCTATATAAACCGGAGGGTTTTAGTCCGTGGGGACGAACAACAATCATACCATAGGCTAGATTCTAGGGTTTAGCCTCCTTGATCTCGTGGTAGATCTACTCTTGTACTACCCATATCATCAATATTAATCAAGCAGGAGTAGGGTATTACCTCCATCGAGAGGGCGAACCTGGGTAAAAACATCGTGTCCCTTGTCTCCTGTTACCATCCGCCTAGGCATACAGTTCGGGACCCCTACCCGAAATCCATGAGTTTTACACCGACATTGGTGCTTTCATTAAGAGTTCCTCTGTGCCGTCGCCATCAGGTAGGATGCCTCGTCTCGTCTTTAGAGACGATACCATCGCCAAAGAAGCCTTGGCCACTGGTCAGACTCTTCGGCTAGGCGGTTTTCTCATGACCACTAGTTCGGCCGCCGCGCCGACGATGACCTCTCGAGTCATCGAAACCAATCTCCATGTTAGTTCGGAACTTGCCGAACAGTTAGATCCGATCGAGCTCTCCTCCATAAACGAGCTCTTGGATCGCATCGCCGCCCTGGGAGTCGCCACATATTACGACCGAATCGGGCCTAAAACCGATCTGAGAGAGATCAACTCTCCCCAGGCTACCCATCATGCTGCTATGATAGAGGAGCAATGCGGCGATTCTTCTTCTACCTTAAGGACTAGCTACGTCTGGATTCCCGATCCCTCCATGCCGGATTCCTGCGGAGGGAAGGATGTCGATCAAGCCCTGAACCTAAAGTCTGGCGGCGGGCCGGACTCATTGGATAGCACTCAAAAATCCAAATTTCTGAGTTTGGAAGCTTCTCGGCCCTTGAGTCCTAAATTGGACGGGGTTTCGGATTTAGTGCCACCCGCCCACCCAAACATTGGCGATCTCTCTCGAATTCGGCAATAGCCTGCTAAAACAGTACATCATTCTTGGGCGATTCCTCTGGTTATGAACAGGATAAAGGATCGCCGAGAGGAGGACGTAATCCCAATTTTTGCAATAATTGCATGGACAAGGGAATCCTAAACGCCATAAGTCGTCATGAAATTACACGCTTTGCTGACTTGGTGACCATAGTACAAAAGTACTGTGCGATGGAGAGCGCCTGGAAAACCGAAAGTAAATTTTGGGATAATCCGGCCCCGAATACATCCCTAGTCCAGAACAAAAGGGTGCATCATTATCAAGCACCTGGGTTGGGTACCAAAAACCAAAACCCCCTAAAGGGTACGGAACCATACTGGAGGGTTGGCTAAACGGACCCTGCAAAGATGGCCTCCATCGAGGCACAATTAAACCCTGATGTAGACGCCGCACTACGAGAATTTCTACAAGAAAACTGGGACATCTTTGCCTGGCACCCTTCAGATATGCCAGGAATCCCACGTCGGTTGGCCGAGCACAGCCTAAATATCCTAAAAGGATTCAAGCCAGTCAAACAGGCTCTTGGCGCTTTTAGAACCCAAGAGACAGGCCATGGGAGAGGAGCTAGCCAAACTTCGAGGCCGGATTCATCGGAGATATAAAACATCCGGGTGGCTAGCGAACACGGTGATGGTACCAAAGAAGGATAAATCCTGGGCGCCTATGTGTTGACTTCAAAGACCTTAATAAGGCTTGCCCAAAGGATCCCTTCCCCCTCCCTCGAATTGATCAAATCATTGACGCCACAGCAGGACACGACTCATTGTGCTTCCTCGACGCGTACTTTGGCTACCACCAAATCAAGATGGCGGAGCCAGACCAAGCTGCAACAGCATTCATCACTCCATACGGCCCGTTCTGCTTCAACACAATGCCCTTTGGGCTCAAAAACGCTTGGCGCAACATATCAGCGCATGATTCGGACATGTCCGCCAACCAGATCGGCAAAGCGGTGGAAGCATATGTAGATGACGTGGTCGTCAAAACCAAGCACGCGTCGAAACTCTAGTAGGCGACTTGAGGCTCACATTTGACAATCTTGAAAATATGACATCAAGCTCAATCCGGAAAAAATGCGTCTTCGGCGTTCCTGCGGAAAGCTCCTGGGCTTCATTGTGTCCGGTAGAGGAATTGAAGCAAACCCAGCCAAGATTCGAGCTCTGTCACAATTGGATATTCCAAAAGACCTCAAACAAATACAAAAACCGACGGGATGCGTAGCGGTCTAAGCCGCTTTATCTCCCGTTTAGGAGAAAAGGCATTACCTCTTTACCGCCTCCTCCGCCGCACCGAACACTTCGAGTGGACGGATGCATACGGCCGGACTTCGAAGAAATAAAGGCCATTTTGGCAACAAATCCGGTCTGGCCGCAAGCGATGGGCGAACCAATGCTATTATATATCGCCGCAACACATCAAGTTGTCGGTAGCGGTGCTTGTTGTTGAACGAAAGCGGACGGACACCGGTTCCCTGTTCAAAAACCGGTTTATTATGTGTCCACTGTTCTAACTCCATGCAAGTCCCGGTACCCACACTATCAAAAGATAGCATATGCAATGTTCATGGCATCCCGGAAGCTGTGACACTACTTTCAAGAATGTTCGATAACGGTAGCCTCCGAAGTACCTCTTAACGACATTATAAACAATCATGACGCGACGGGCGGATTGCTAAATGGGCCATAGAGCTCCTTCCATCGACATAACTTATAAGCCACGACGAGCTGTTAAGTCGCAGGTTTTGGCCGACTTCGTGGGACGAATGGATGAAGCCGAACTCCCTAAAGAGTACGGGCGCATACTCAATTGGATCATGCACTTTGGCGGCTCCAAAATGTTGGCTGGCACGGGGCTGGCGTCGTCGACGTCCCCAACCGGGGACACTGATCCAATACGCCCTTGAGATAATGTATACGGACTCCAACAACGCAGCCGAATACGAGGCCCTTCGCACGCCTCTCCGGATGGCGATCTCCATGGGCATTCAACGCCTAGAGGTGCGCGGGGATTCAAACCTCGCAATATCTCAAATAAACTGAGACTTTGACGCTAAGGATCCGAAAATGGCAGCATACCGCAATGCGGACCTAAAAATGTCAGCACGGTTCGAAGGGCTCGAATTTCATCATATAGCCCGGGATAACAACCAGGTGGCGGATATATTGGCACGCATCGGTGCAAAACGTGATGTCGTCCCACCCAATATCTTTTTGGAACGGCTGTTTAAGCCATCCGTACTACGGGAAGGGGAGTCCGGCAATAACAATCCGGACCCAACCGCACCGCCTGACGCCGAACACTCTGACACAACCGGAGGCTCCGCCCCCGAGATAACACCCTCTGCTCACGAAATAATGGCGGTTATCGCCCGTGGACGGAACCATTCCTAGCCTACCTAACTAGGCAGGAACTCCCCGAAGACCAAAATGAGGCTCGCTGCATAGTACGGCGCTTTAAAGCCTATAAAATCCATGAGGGAGAGCTTTATAAGAAAAGCACTATCGGAGTCCTTCAAAGGTGTATCTCCGAAGAGGAAGGGCGAAACCTCCTGGCTGAAATTCATGCCGGACTGGGTGGGCACCACGCCGCAGCCCGGGCCCTTGTAGGCAAGGCCTTCCGTACAGGATTTTATTGGCCGACGGCCCGGGCAGATGCGCAGGACTTAGTCCAACGATGCATCGGTTGCCAGCTTTTTGCTAACCAAAGCCACATGCCACCCACCGCCCTTAAAACTATACCCATCACCTGGCTGTTTGCGGTCTGGGGGCTTGACATGGTTGAACCCCTCAAGGGAGGAACCCACAAGCAAAAATACCTCTTGGTCATGGTGGACAAATTCACCAAATGGATAGAGGCCAAACCAGTTAAAACGGCCGAATCCGGACCAGTGATAGACTTCATATCAGGGGTAGTGCACCGTTACGGTGTCCCCCACAGTATCATTACTGACAATGGCACCAACTTCACGGCCGATGAGGTCAAATCATGGTGCAAAAACATGGGCATCAAGCTCGATTACGCCTCAGTCTATCACCCTCAAACCAACGGCCAAGTCGAACAGGAAAACGGTCTAATCATGAGCGGCATTAAACCCAGACTAGTGCGGTCCCTCAAGGAATCTAACTGCGCCTTTGGGTCGAGGAGCTCGACTCCGTACTCACGGGGGCTGCGGACCACGCCGAATCGTACTACCGGATTTACACCATTCTTCATGGTGTATGCGGCGCAGGCAGTCTTGCCTGCGACGTAATACATGACTCACCTCGCGACGCATGTATGAAGAAAGAGAAGCCGAGCTCGATCGGCGGGACAGTTGGACGCATTGGAGGAGG
The DNA here is from genome assembly GCA_021605145.1 of Aegilops bicornis. Classification (NCBI taxonomy): domain Eukaryota; kingdom Viridiplantae; phylum Streptophyta; class Magnoliopsida; order Poales; family Poaceae; genus Aegilops; species Aegilops bicornis. The sequence continues at coordinate 545,067,228 of CM038673.1, forward strand.
AGCGCGGCGTGGCAAAAGCTCGTTCCGCATTCTATCAATTGCAGGCTCGAAGATATCAAAGCGAGGAAATGCGGGCCAAAGCTTATAACGTTGGTGAACTAGTTCTACGCCTTTGCGGACAAGAAAAAGGACAAACTCAAGCCCAAATGGGAAGGTCCCTTCATCATCGACCAGGTCCCGACCGGCGGAGCATACCGTCTGCAAACGCATCGGATAACCGACTCGAGCGAACCCATGGAACGCAGCCCGCCTATGAAGATTCTATGCCTAAGCGCCGGACTCCAAGTTCGTCTCCTTCCTCCGTCCGCATTCTTTATTTTTGCTTTCTGCTGTCTTTTATTTCTCTCCTTCCTCCTTCTTCTTCTTGTAGCCTCTAGAGGCTCGTTTGCGCTTTCACTTTTACACTTGGCCAGCTCTCCGCTCATTATACCTGGGGGCTTCTTTAACAAAATCTTATTTATACGGGCTTCATGCCCAGCACATGTGTTAAACTTCCGCATGTACCTTTTATTCACCATTATATGCATCGATATGACTTAAGCTTTGGCCAAGCTGGGTTGCCTGGCTCATGTGCTTACCCCTACGTTCCCGATTGTTCGGCTAAGTGGTAAAGGGAGCACCTCTACAATTGTTACTGCCGGGTCAGCCGGATGTGTACCTCAGACTGGGTGAAGCCGAAAGCTAGCGTTCTTAAGGGAATATTCGGTCGGTGAATTGAAAGATGATTTTAACTTTTACCCATCGACCCCAGATGATTTTCTGCTTTCATAGCAGCTTTGACATGCACTTTTAGGGCATGCATCCCATGAAAAGGAACCCTTAACGGAACTATTCTCCTGGAAGATGTTTCTTACTACCCATGTAATATAACATAACTAGTTGGGCACTTGTCTGATACAGCAACAATGACCCCTACGCCTTGTCTCCATGCATACCACGGTTCTTATATAACCATGAAGGTATTCGGACACACTCTGGACTATTGGGTCCGGAGGTCGGGTTAAAAAGGTCCGCTACGACAAACGATCTACAATCTGGCTAGAAGACATTTTTTTCATGTCATATTTTTACATAGTCAACTCGACTCATTGTATTCCTCCTCAATTCCATTTAATAGGCTATCTAATTCACAATCTTGCTGGGAATACTTGGCGGCCAATTCTACTTGGCCCTAAACTAAGCTTACAGGGATCTCCATCCCATCCGGCCCCATAGGTCCGACCTCGGCCATGTGGTTTGGGTCAGCCTTCGTGTACCGCGTCTTCAACATGGCCCAGGCCTCCCTGGCGCCTTGACGGCAGGCCGATATCTTCCATAGCCGGAAGCGCCGTCGTGCCCCTTGAAACCGCTCCGCCAGCTCCCCAACGCCTTCGGGCAGGGAGATAGATGGCCACAAGGCTTGGTCGATGCCTTTCATCACCTGCCGGACTCGTTCGTGCAGGTGGCATAATTCGGGAAGAAGATCACCAAGAATTGGGCATCTCCTCCTCGGGACGACTGTGAGCAAACCTACATACATGTTTATGTTAGTCGCCTTCCTCGCCGAACTCTTTCAAAGTTCGCTCAAGCACTTATTGAAAATGTCGCGACGAAGCCGCCGATTCTCCTTTACGGAGTCAGATAACTGGGCACGAACGTCCTTCAGTTCCTCACTCAGCTTGGTGTTGGCGTCTTGGAGGTTATTCTTCTCCTGCCGCACCCTCGTAAGCATGCTCTCGCCGGCCTTTAACTGGCGTAAGAGTTGTTGCTTGTCCGGATCTAGTCTGACGCCATCTGCAATGTTTTTGTCAGATTTACACACCCGCCGCACTTTATGAACTATTTATTTAAAAAAAATAAAGCATATATTACCAGAGGGGGCCTCTGTAGCTCCCCCTGTGGCGGCTAGTGCAGCCTCCAGTTGGGCCTTGCACTCTTCAAGCTCCTGGGACAGTCGGGTATTCTTTTCTGTAAGATCCTGCATAACAAATGATCCTTAAATCAGTTATTCTAACTAGCATATATAACTGTCAAATTTTCTTACCCGTATGTCCTTTACATACTGCTCCGTGGCTCTGGCTAGACCATCTTGAGCGGCACGGAGGTGCGCATCTCCTGAATCAAAGGCATTCAAGGCCTCTTGGGAGAAACACGCGTCACGAAGAACTGTCCGGCGGCGCCTGTGGTTCAAGGCGCTCTCCACCTCGGAGTTGGTGGCGGACAACCTATCGGCATCCTCTATCGGAGGAGCATCCGACGCACGTCTCATGCTCGCCTCGGCCTCCGGACCCGGCTTTGAAGCTTGTCCGGTGAAGGTTCGATCGGCAACCTCTCCGGACTCAGTCCGGCGAGCGCTCTTTTTCCTGAAAAGGGTATCAGCGTTAATACGCCTTCCAGGAATCAATCCTGGGAGTATGGTGACATGCCATACCGTTGCGGCGGAGTTTCGATCCGGACCGCACTTCTTTTTAGCCTGCGGGGCCGCACTGCCCTTTGTTGGCCAGCCGCCGCAGGCTCGGCTTCCTGCCTCGAAGGTACCCCCTGCGACGCACCATTGGTATACGGTGATCAAAAATAAGCATGGATGGGTCACTATCAGGGTTTTGGGATCTTGGTCTCATTTACCTGTGAGGCTGGAAGTATTCCGGGGTAATCAGCCGTAATGGCGACCAACGCATTGTCGATGCTAAGTTGGTGGAATACCCCGTCGATCAACTCCACCTTTATATCCGAATCCTCTTCGGAGGTCGGATCGAGGGACCGTTTCGGATCCTCGGGTTGTGGGGGCGGGCTGTGTATCTTCTCCACAGTCCGGCGCAGTTCCTACGCAGAAACCACAAAATGAGATATTTAACTACGGGAACATGGATCGGACAAGTCACAAAGATGTTTGCTTACCCAGATTCGAGGATTATTCGAAGAAAACTCCTTCAGTGGGTTGATACGGAGGAAATCCTCCTCTTCTCCTTTGTACATGGCAGACAAGGTCTTCACCAGTTCGGTGACTGATCCTGGCCCTTTGCGGCTGAGGGAGTCCCGGATTAGGGGGTGTCCGGATTGCCGGACTACCATCATCGGCCGGACTATCATCGGCCGGACTATCATCATCGACCGGACTCCAAGACTATGAAGATACAAGATTGAAGACTTCACCCCGTGTCCGGATGGGACTTTCCTTGGCGTGGAAGGCAAGCTTGGCGTCTGGATATGTAGATCTCCTACCATTGTAACCGACTCCATGTAACCCTAGCCCTCTCCGGTGTCTATATAAACCGGATGGCTTTAGTCCGTAGGACTACAATCACAACAACCCTTACAATCATACCATAGGCTAGCTTCTAGGGTTTAGCCTCCTTGATCTCATGGTAGATCCACTCTTGTAAACATCCACAATATCAATATCAATCAAGCAGGACGTAGGGTTTTACCTCCATCAAGAGGGCCCGAACACAGGTAAACATCGTGTCCCTTGTCTCCTGTTACCATCCGCCTAGACACTGATTCGGGACCCCCTACCGAGATCCGCGGTTTTGACACCGACATTGGTGCTTTCATTGAGAGTTCCTGCGTGCCGTCACCGATAGGAAGGATGCCTCCTCCCGTCTTCAAGGACGGTATTTTTGCCAAAGGAGCCTTGGCACGCCCGGCCAAACTATCCGGCTAGGTGGTTTTCTTATGACCGCTTTGTCCGGCCATCGCTCGACAACGACCTCTCAAGTCGTCAAAAGCAATTTTCACGTCAGCTCGGAATTCGGCGGCTGGATCAATAGAGCTCTCGTCCAGTAAACGAGCTCTTGGATCGCATCGCCGCCACAGGGAGTCGCTTCTGACTACGATCGATTGGGCTTAAAACCGATCCGAGAGAAATTAACTCTCCCAGGTCACCCACCACGTTGCAGTGGTAGAGGAACAATCTTGACGCTTCTCCTGTATTAAAACTAGTCATGTCCGGATCCCGAACCCCCATGCCGATTCCCGCGGAGGGACGGGCCGATCAAACATTGAACTTAAAGTCGCATCGGACCAGACTTCGTTGGACAACGTCCAGAAATCCAAGCTTCAAAATTGGAAACTTCTCGGCCTTGAGCCTTGAGATGGGTAGGGTTCGGACTTAGTTCCACCCACCCGCCCGGACATATGCGATCTAACTCTAATTCGGCAAGAGCCCGCCGAGACGATACATCACTATCTTTGGGCGATTCCTCCTGGTTATGGACAGGATAAAGGACTGCCGAGAGGAAAACGCATAATCTCGGTCTTACGCAATAATTGCACGGACAAGGGAATCCTAAACGCCATAAGTCGTCGCGACATTACACGCTTTGCTGACTTGGAGACCATCGTACAAAAGTACTGTGCAATGGAGAGCGCCTGGAAAACCGAAAGTAAATTTTGGGATAATCCGGTCCCGAATACATCCCTAGTCCGGAACCAAAGGGTGCATCATTATCAAGCACCTAGGCTGAATAACAAAAAGCCAAAACCCCCTAAAGTGCGGAACCGTCTTTGGAGGGCTGGCTAAACGGACCTGCAAAATTCATAGCACATAGGGCGCCACTCCAACTCATAGCCTTCGAGCATGTTGGATACTACGGCGGTGGCCAAAAGTGGCGAAGAGCTTCTAGCGAATCCCAGCCCAGCAACACCGGTCAGTGTTAACAGTCTTTGAGACTTTCGCATCCAATAACATGCGAAAACGACAACTCCGCAACCTTGCCGAACTCTAGCAAGTAGCAACAATAAATTCATGGAGCGACACGGCTATTACCTTCAATGCCAGTGACGAACCTAAATTCCGAACTTCCCGGGCACCAGCCGCATTGGTCCTCAGCCCGATAGTAGACGGCTTTCGCCTTACTAAGGTACTCATGGATGGCGGCAGCGGACTAAACCTCATCTATGAGGAAACCCTCCGAAAAATGGAAATAGACTGGAACCGCATTGAGCGAAGCAACACAACCTTTAGAGGAATAATCCCCAGCCGGGAAGCATGCTGCACAGGAAAAATCATTGGACGTAGTGTTCGGCTCGCCGGACAATTACAGGTCCGAGGAGGTCACATTTCAAGTGGCTCCATTCAGCAGCGAATATCATGCTTTATTAGGACGAGAGGCATTCACAATTTTTCAAGCTATACCCCATTATGGGTACATGAAGCTTAAAATGCCCGGTCCCAACGGAATTATCACTCTCGCTAGTGATCCGAACATAGCACTCTGCGCCGAAAATAAGACAGCCGCACTAGCCCTCGAGGCACTATCTCGAAGCCCTAGCGGCCGAGGAACTCACCGCGATGCGCTCCACGGTGAACAGGGGCGATGTGATACTTGATAAAAGATCCAAGTCCACCTCTTCTAAACCAGCGGATGAAATAGTCAAATTCCAAGTCCACCCAACGGACCTGCAAAGACGGCCTCCATCGGGGCACAATTAAACCACGATGTAGACGCCAGACCACGAGAATTTCTACAAGAAAACTGGGACATCTTTGCCTGGCACCCTTCAGACATGCCAGGAATCCCACGTTAGCTGGCCGAGCACAGCCTAAATATCCTAAAAGGATTCAAGCCAGTCAAACAGGCTCTTCGACGATTTTCCGAACCCAAAAGACAGGCAATGGGAGAGGAGCTAGCCAAACTATTGGAAGCCGGATTCATCAGAGACATCAAACATCCGGATTGGCTAGCAAATCTGGTAATGGTACCAAAGAAGGACAAATCGGGCGCCTATGCGTCGATTTCAAAGACCTAAATAAAGCCTGCCCAAAGGATCCCTTCCCCCTCCCCCGCATCGATCAAATCATCGATGCCCCTGCAGGGCACGATTCATTGTGCTTCCTGGACGCATACTCCGGCTATCATCAAATCAAGATGGCAGAAGTGGATCAAGCATAGCGCATTCATTACTCCATATGGACCATTCTGCTTCAACACGATGCCCTTCGGACTTAAAAGCGCCCGGCAACATATCAGCGCATGATTCGGACATGTCTGGCTACCCAGATCGGCAAAACAGTAGAGGCATACGTGAGCAGCGTAGTCGTCAAAACTAAACACGCCGAAACTCTAGTAGACGACTTGAGGCTCACATTAGACAACCTCGTGAGCATATGACATCAAGCTGAATCCGGAAAAATGTGTTTGGCGTATCACCGGGAAAACTGGGCTTCATCGTATCCGGTAGAGGAATTGAAGCAAACCCAGCCAAGATCCGAGCTCTGTCACAGCTAGATACCCCAAAAGACCTCAAGCAAACACAAAAATTGACTGGATGCGTGGCGGCTCTAAGCCGCTTCATCTCCCGTTTAGGAGGAAAGGCATTACCCCTCTATCGCCTCCTTAGGCGCACGAACACTTCGAGTGGGCCGGATGCTGCCACCGCCGGACTCAAGAAATAAAGGCCATATTGGCAACAAATCCGGTCCTGGCTGCGCCCAACCTAGGCGAACCAATGTTGTTATACATCGCAACTACACATCATGTTGTAAGGTACTGCCGTCGAACGAGAAAAGAAGGGCATAAATTCCCTCTTCAAAACCAGTATACTACGTATACGTGTTAACCCCTTCAAGTCCTTACCCGCACTATCGAGAAGATAGCATACGCGGTGTTCATGGCATCCCGGAAGCTCGACACTACTTTCAAGAGTGTTCGATAACGATGGCCTCTGAAGTACCACTTAACGACATTATAAACAATGCGATGCGACGGGCAGGATTGCAAAATGGGCCATTGAGCTCTTACCATTTGATATATCTTACAAACCTCGGCAAGCTATAAAGTCACAAGTATTGGCTGACTTTGTCGCTGAATGGACCGGCGAACTCCCTAAAGAATACGGCGCATACTCCAATTGGATTATGCACTTCGACGGCTCCAAAATGTTAGCGGATTGGGGCTGGCGTCGTATTGACGTCCCGACCGGGGACACAGTCCAATGCATACTTCAGATAATGTACACGGACTCCAACAACGCAGCCGAATACGAGGCTCTTTTACATGGTCTCCGGATGGCAATCTCCATGGGCATTCAACGCCTAGAGGTGCGCGGGGATTCAAACCTCGCAATATCCCAAATAAACGGAGACTTTGACGCCAAAGATCCGAAAATGGCAGCATATCGCAACGCTGTCCTCAAAATGTCAGCCCGGTTCGAAGGACTTGAATTCCATCACGTCACCCGGGATAATAACCAAGCGGCCGACGTACTGGCACGCATTGGCGCCAAACGCGACGCTGTCCCTCCTAATATCTTCCTGGAACGGCTCTTCAAGCCATCCGTATTATGGGAAGAGGAGTCCGGAACTAACAAACCTGAACAAGCCGCACCAACTGGCGATTCAGCCGATGACATAACACCTTCCGCCCACGACATAATGGCAGTAATTGCCCCTTGGACAGAACCATTACTCGCCTACTTGCTTAGGCAGGAGCTTCCCGAAGACCAAAATGAGGCCCGCTGCATTGTCCGGCGATCTAAAGCCTACAAGGTCTATGAGGGAGAACTTTATAAGAAAAGCACAACCAGAGTCCTTCAAAGGTGTATCTCCGAAGAGGAAGGGCGAAACCTCCTGGCTGAAATTCATGCCGGACTAGGCGGACACCACGCCGCAGCTCGGGCCCTTGTAGGAAAGGCATTCCGTGCAGGATTTTATCTTGGCCGACGGCCCGAGCGGATGCAGGACCTAGTCCAAAGATGCGTCGGTTGTTAGCTCTTCGCTAATCGAGCCATATGCCACCCACCGCCCTCAAAACTATACCCATTACCTGGCCGTCATGGTGCAGGGGCTTGACATGGTTGGACCACTTAAAGGGGGAACCCACAAGCAAAGGTACCTATTGGTCATGGTAGATAAATTCACCAAATGGATAGAGGCCAAGCCAGTTAAAACGGCAGAGTCCGGACCAGTGATAGACTTTATCCGGGGTAGTACACCGTTATGGTGTCCCCCACAGCATCATTACCGATAACGGCACGAACTTCACCGCCGATGAGGTTAAATCATGGTGCAAAAATATGGGCATCAAGCTCGATTTCGCTTCAGTCTATCATCCTCAAACAAACGGTCAAGTGGAACGAGCAAATGGTCTAATAATGAGCGGCATCAAACCCAGACTAGTGCGATCCCTTATGAAATCTGACACGCACTGGGTAGAGGAGCTCGACTCCGTACTCTGGGGGCTGTGGACAATGCCTAACCGTACTACCGGATTCACACCATTTTTTATGGTATACGGCGCAGAAGCAGTTTTGCCCTGCGACATCATTCATGACTCACCTCGAGTGCGCATGTACGAAGAAAAAGAAGCCGAGCTGGATCGGCAGGACAGCTTGGACACATTGGAGGAAGAGCGCGACGTCGCCAAGGCTTGTTCCGCATTCTATCAACAGCAGGCTCGAAGATACCAAAGCGAAATGCGGGCCAAGACTTACAACGTTGGCGAACCGGTTCTACGCCTGCCGGACAAGAAAAAGGACAAGCTCAAGCCCAAATGGGAAGGCCCCTTCATCATCGATCAAGTCCTGACCGGCGGAGCGTACCGTCTATGAAATGCATCGGATAACCGACTCGAGCCGAACCCATGGAACGCAGCCCGCCTCCGGTGATTCTATGCCTAGCAACGGACTAAGAGTTCGTCCCCTTCCCCCGTCCAAATTTTTTTTTTATTTTCAGCTGCCTTTTGTTTATCTTTTTCTTCTCAACCCTATTCATCCAAGCCTTAAAGGGCTTTACTGCATAACGTTCGCGCAATTGATGTGCTACCCGCACTCATTATACAGGGGCTTCTTTACCGAAGCTTAATTATACGGGCTTCATGCCCCGGCACATGTCAAGCCTCCACATGTACCTTTTATTCACCATTATATGCATCGATATGACTTAAGTTTTGGCCAAGCTAGGTTGCTCGGCTCTGTGCTTACCCCTACGTTCCCGATTGTTCGACTAGGAGGTAAAGGAGCACCTCTGCGATTATTCTTGCCGGGTCACCGGATGTGTACCTCGGTGGGTGAAGCCGAAAGCTAGCGTTCTTAAGGGAATATTCGATTCGGTGACTTAAAAGATGATTTTTATCCACTTATTTATCTGCCCCGGATGTTTTCTGCTTTTTCGCAGTCCGGACATGCACTTTAGGGCATGCCACCCCAAATGAGAAAGGAACCCTTAATGTAACTATTCTCCTGGAAGATGTTTCTTACTAACCATGTAATATAACATAACTAGTTGGGCACTTATGCGATAAAACTGATGACCCCACGCTGGTCTCCATGCATACCCCGGTTGTTTCATAACCGACGGTATTCGGACACACTCCGGACTCTAGGGTCCCGAGGTCGAAGCGAAAAGGTCGGCAAAGACAAACGATCTACAATCCGGCTAGAAGGCATTTTGTATGTCATTTTATAAATACATTGTCAAATCGGCTGATTGTATTCTTCCTCAATCCGTCTAACAGGTTGTCTAATTTACAGTCCTGTTGGGAAAATTTCTGACCAACTCCACTTGGCCGTATACTAAACTCACGAGGATCTCCTTCCCATCGGGCCCCACAGTCCGACTTCGCCATGTGGTTGGGATCCGTCTTCTTGTACCGCGTCTTTACCATGGCCTGTGCCTCCACGGCACCTTGGCGGTAGGCGAAATCTTCCATACATGGAAGCTGCCGCACTCCTGCAGCGTCTCCATAAGCTCCCCAAGACCCTGCACGGAGAAGGCTGGCCATAACGCCTGGATGACGCCGCTCATAGCCCGCCGAACTCGTTCGATCGGTTGCAACAATTCGAAGTTGATCACCCGTTATTACGGGCATCTCCTCCGCAGGGCGACACTGTGAGCATACCTCTGGATATATTACATCAAATTGACTTCCTCGCCGAACTCTTCTTTTCAAAGGAGTTCGCTCAAGCACTTACTATATATGCCGCGAAGCCGTTGATTCTCCTTAACGGAGCCCGACATTTCGGCCCAACGCCTTTCAGCTCTTCTCCAAGCTGGGCATGGGCATCTGGAGCTTGTTCCTTTCATCTTGCACCTTATGCAGCACCCTCTCGCCGGCCTTTAGTTGGCGCAGAAGTTCTTGCCTGTTCGGATCTTGTCCGGCAGCACCTGCAATGTCGCTTTTTAGACTTGCGCAACGGCCAAACGCTACTTATCTTTCTAAAATAATGCGTTACCAAGAGAGGTCCTTGTGTTTCCTCCTGCGCCAGAAAATGCGGCCTCAAGTTGGGCCTTGCACTCTTGCAACTCCTGACACAATCGGGTATTCTTCTCGGTAAGATCCTACGTTTCATATGATCCTTAAATCAGTTAATATAACTACTTTAAGTCTCGAGGGCTACTGGCATATATAACTATCAAATTCTCTTACCCGTATGTCTTTTACATACTGCTCCGTGGCTCTGGTAAAACTATCTTGAGCAGCACGAAGGTGCGCGTCCCCGTGTTAAAGGCATTCAACGCCTCGGGGAGAAGCACACGCCACGAAATACTGTCCGTGGCGCTGTGATTCAGGGCACTCTCCACCTCAGACTTGGTGGCAGACAGTCTTTCGGCATCCTCCATCGGAGGAACGTCCGGCTCGCGCCTTGCGCTCGCCTCCCCCTCCTGACCGGGTGCGGGAGCCCGACTGGTAGAGGTTGGATTGACAACTTCCACGCCCGCAATCCGGCGGACGCTTTTTTCCCTATAAAAGTCATGAGCACTCAAAACGCGTCCTAGGAATGTTGCTCTAAAGATAATGAATTGTGAGCTACACCTTTGCGGCGACGTTTCAGTCCGCGTCGCGCTCCTCTTCTCGCTTATCGGTCGAATCGCCCTTGTTGGTCAGCCACCAGGCTCGGCTTCTCGCCCTAGGGGCGCCTCCTGCACAGCGCCATCATATACGGTGGTCAGAAATAAGCAAGGAAGGAATGACGGTATCGGGGCTTCGGCCGCAATTACCTGGGAAGCCGGATATAGTCCGGGATAGTCTGCCGTGATGGCGACTAAAACGTTGTCCATGCTAAGCTGGTGGAACACCCCGTTGATTACCTCCACCTTTATGTTCGGATCCTCTTCGGAGGCCGGATCCCGGGATCTCTCTGGATCCTCAGGCTGCGGAGCCGGACTCAGCATTCCCTCCACAATCCGGCGCAGTTCCTGCGTCGAAAGAAGAACACAATGTAAGAAACTTAAGTTTCAAAAGGCACGGGCCGGACACGCTGAGTGTTCGCTTACCCAAGGCCGGGGATTGTTCATGGAAAACCCATTTAACGGGTTCGTCCGAAGGAAATCCTCCTTCTCCCCCTTATACAGGCCGGACAAGATCGTCACTAGATCTTCGGCCGATTCTAGCCCTTTGCGGCCATGACGGGTGGCATCGTCCTCCCTGTTGAAATCCCACATGGGGTGGCCCCTGTATTGTAGTGGCTGCACCCCCCGCGTAATGCATGTTGCCATGACTCCAATCATGGTCAACCGGGCATGGGCCAGTAACCTTATTCGGCCCATCAGATAATGGACGCTCTTGTCTTCCTCGGTCGGGGCTCATGGACGCCAACTAAGCGTTTCTTGGAGGAGCATTGCTGAACTCTGGGAGGCCGATCCGAACAGGGTCCGGCAGCGGAGCGTCTTCTATATAAAACTATTCCGAAGGCCAGTCTTCGGGCGCCTTCTTAGGGGTTTCGGATGGATATCCGGTCCCGGCAATGCGCCATATTTCGGCGCCGCCCACTTGATATATGGACCCCTCGTGAGAGCGGGGTGCAAGGCAAAACAACCTCTTCCACAACGAAGTGGGGCTCGACGCCTGTGAAAAGCTCGCAAAAGAGCTACGTAACCCGCAATATGCAGGATTGAGGCGGGCGTAAGGTGATGAAGCTGGAGCCCGAGAACTCCGAGCCAGCGGAGGTATGGATGTCTGAAATCCGAGCCCCCTTATCAGATAGGGGACGAAGCATACCCGCTCCCCTTTGTTGGGATTAGGGTTAACCTCCGCTTTCTTCCCACCTTTGTAGGTGGCTAGCCCGGCTCGAACCGGAACCATGAAGGCCGGAGGGAGATATCCCCCCATTTGGAGCTTCACCAGCTCGTTGTGCGGAACAGAGCATCTCCTCCAATCTCCTGGCAAAGGGCCGGGAGCGCGAGAAGAGGAGCCGCGTTGAGGGTCCATGATGGAATGGATTCTTGGTCGAAAGCGCTCCGATGAGTATTTGCGAGAGGAAGATGGTGATTTGGATCTGGATTCTTGCTTCCCTTATAGGCAGATTGTTCGCACAACTAGGGGGTAAAACATAAAAGACACCCTGGCTTTTCACATTCGCACGACGCGTGGAAGAAGGCCATTATTGGGCGTGGAAGCCAAGACGCGCAACATTGGTGAGGAAGCCGGACACTGTTCGGCAGGTACGTGGAACTTAAAGGAGAACCCGCCTTGCAACGCCGAAGACTACACGCATGCTGGACTTATCGTCATTGAAGCCTGGTTCGGGGCTCTTGAGGGAGTCCCGGATTAGGGGTGTCCGGATTGCGGACTACCATCATCGGCGGACTATCATCGGCCGGACTATCATCATCGACCGGACTCCAAGACTATGAAGATACAAGATTGAAGACTTCACCGTGTCCGGATGGGACTTTCCTTGGCGTGGAAGGCAAGCTTGGCGTCTGGATATGTAGATCTCCTACCATTGTAGCGACTCCATGTAACCCTAGCCCTCTCCGGTGTCTATATAAACCGGATGGCTTTAGTCCAGAGGACTACAATCACAACAACCCTTACAATCATACCATAGGCTAGCTTCTAGGGTTTAGCCTCCTTGATCTCGTGGTAGATCCACTCTTGTAAACATCCACAATATCAATATCAATCAAGCGGGACGTAGGGTTTTACCTCCATCAAGAGGGCCCGAACACAGGTAAACATCGTGTCCCTTGTCTCATGTTACCATCCGCTTTGGGCCTGATTCGGGACCCTTACCCGAGATCCGCCGGTTTTGACACCGATGCGGCCATGGCGGGTGGCGTCGTCCTCCCGTTGAAGTCCCACATGGGGTGGCCCCTGTATTGAAGCGGCTGCACTCCCCTCATAATGCAGATTGCCATGACTCCTGTCATGGTCAAACCGGCATGAGCCAGTAACCTTATTCGGCTCATCAAATAACGGACATCCCGGTCATCTTCTCTTCGAGGGCTCCGAGGGCGCCAGCTTAGGCGCTTCTTCAGAGGAGCATTGCTGAACTCCGGAAGGCCGATCCGAACAGGATCTGGCAGCGGGACGTCCTCCATGTAAAATCATTCCGAAGGCCATTCTTCGGACGCCTTCTTTGGGGTTCCGGATAGGTATCCGGTCCCGGCGATGCGCCATAGCTCGGCTCCGCCCACTTGATATATTGACCCCTCATGAGAGCGGGGTACTAGGCAGAATATTCTCTTCCACAGTCCGAAATGAGCCTCGACGTCCTTGTCCCTTTTATAGGCGGCTCATTTGCGCGGCTAGGGGGGTAATTGTAAAAATACCCTGGTTGTTCACATTCATTCAAACACATGGAAGATGGCCATTATTGGGCATAGAAGCCGAGAAGCGCAGCATTTATCAGAAGCCGGACACTATTCGACGAGTATATGGAATTTGGAGAAGAACCCGCCTCGCAATGCCGAAGACAATCAACGCGTCGGACTCATCATCATTGAAGCCTGGTTCGGGGGCTACTGAGGGAGTCCCGGACTAGGGGGTGTCCGGATAGCCGGACTATCGTCACGGCCGGACTCCAAGACTATGAAGATACAAGATTGAAGACTTCGTCCCGTGTCCGGATGGGACTTTCCTTGGCGTGGAAGGCAAGCTTGGCGATACGGATATGTAGATCTCCTACCATTGTAACTGACTCTATGTAACCCTAACCTATTCGGTGTCTATATAAACCGGAGGGTTTTAGTCCGTAGGACGAACAATAATCATACCATAGGCTAGATTCTAGGGTTTAGCCTCCTTGATCTCGTGGTAGATCTACTCTTGTACTACCCATATCATCAATATTAATCAAGCAGGAGTAGGGCATTACCTCCATCGAGAGGGCCCGAACCTGGGTAAAAACATCGTGTCCCTTGTCTCCTGTTACCATCTGCCTAGACGCACAGTTCGGGACCCCCTACCCGAGATCCGCCGGTTTTGACACCGACAGCGATTCTTCTATTTTCCAAGCTTTTTTTTAGTTGTAATAACACCACGACAAGCTAGCGTCACTCTTGGTGTGTGCCCGTGCAAAGGTTAGACGATGGAGAGAAGAGAGATTAAGATCGCAGACCTGGGACCCACCAGTAAGTGAGACAACGGTCATGCACGTGTTGACGAGGCACTCCCTCTACTCTACTCAACGAAAGTACTGTATAAATAAAATCAAGTTACGGGACAAAGCCAACAACCGTTCATTTTTTCAGGCTATCGACTTACGCTTTGTAGTCCAGGTTGCCAGTTTGAATCTCGTCTTTCAGATTTGTTAGTTTTAGGTCCAAATTTTATTAATGACAAGTGGGACCCCCGTGTGTTGTTCCGATATTTCAGTGTAGGATGGTTTTTTTGAACAAACACTTTGCGCGGTTAGACAAGTAACGGCATGAGTTACACGTATTTTGCAAGTTTACGAACAAAAGTGACAGCGGCATAGAATATCACATCCACCCCGCAGCTTAGATACTATGGTGATACGAGTTTTTACACCGTTGGAAGTGAAATCCAATGGCTTGGGAGTAGTCTTTGTAATTATGCGCAATTTCCAAACTCTCCAAAGGTTTTTTTGAAAATAAAACATTTAAGCCTCGTGTGTGCCGTTGCATCTTCGATCCAACGGCTCCCCGGTGCTCATATTAGGTGCTCCCCGTAGCTTAATTACCCGCTACGGTGATATGAGCATCTAGGTCGTATGATCAGTGATCAGATGGCACATGCGTAGTACTTGTACTTTCTGCGCATTTCCCAAACTCTATTAGCCGTATATTGCAAAAACATTCAAACCTCCTATTGTGGGCCGTTAGATCTCAGTGAACTCGTATCACCATAGAATCTACGATGCGGGAGCACCTCATACTCTCCCGTGCGAGAAAACATAAGGTGCTATCGCAGCTTGGATGCAACGGTGATACGAGCTTGGAGGTCGTTTGATCTGAGATCCAATGGCATCTGAGCAGCATTTGTGCTTGTAAGCAGTGGCCGAACTCTTTTGGGTCTTTTCTGCAAAAAACCATTCGAACCACCGAGGAGGTGTTGGGTCACAAATCCAACGCCTCCGAAGAGCTTGTATCACAAAAGCATCTAAGGTGTGGTAGCACATGATATTCTTACATACAGGAGAATATGATGTCCTCCTTCATCTTAGATGCTACGGTGATACGAGCTTCGAGGTCGTTGGATATGGTATCAAAGGGCATCTAAGTAGTTTTTGTACAAATTGTGTGCACTTCTCAAACTCATCAAGGTTTCCTGCAGAAATATTAAGACACATCATGTGAGCTGCTATATCTCAAATCTACAAGCTCCAAGCAACTCGTATCGGCATATAGCATCTAAGGTATGGGGGCACATGATATTCTCCCGGGGAGGAGGGGTCGGGGTGCACAACCAATCGGTGGCTGGGAGGGTGGGGACAAATATAATCTAAACAACCCTAAACAGAGCTCCACAATTTTATCTAAGGTCGAGGGGTTGACCCCCGACAATCATAGCTCCGCCTAAACAGAACATTTGCATGTACTGTAGTAATAGACTTAATATTCATGTTTCAGTTTCATGTTCATTTTAAATATTGAACTGAGGACCATGGATGTCTTACATTGTACTCCCTTCATTCACAAATATTAGTCTTTTAAGAGGCTTCAAATGGACTGGCACATACGGATGTATATAGACATATTTTAGAGTCTAGATTCACTCATTTTGCTCGTATGTAGTCACTTGTTGAACTCTCTAAAAGACTAATATTTAGGAATAGAAGGAGTATTTTTGAATTCGTGTCATACATGCATGGTTTGGAAAAATAGATGCACTATACTTATTGGATTGTTGTTGTGTTCGTGCGTGTGTGTCTCTCTCTGTGTGTGTGTGGTCATATACTTGATACATACAAAGTTTTCTCACCTCCATATTGTTCATCTTTTAAATTTGAATTTGCATTGGAAAACTTACTAGGGATACCATGAAATGTGAAATCCACGTTGAGATCACTATATCACAAACTCACTCTAATTCAACAACTCATCATAAATAAATTACCACGTTGAGATTAGTATTTGCAAGGAAAATACGGGTATTGTAATACACATAGATTCGTTCGGCAATTTAAAAGGTTCCTTTCGTATTCTCGAATGGTAGGACCCAACGGCGTACCAGCCAGACCTTGTGGCCTTCGGTGGAGTGCGTGGTACGCACATTAGGCAACCCCATTACTCCAACCAGTCGAGCCTCAGCGTTTCAAGTCGAAATATCTGGCGGCCAGAATTCCAACCTAGGAAATTCCCCTCATGTCCCCAGTCCATAATGACTACCGATGAACAACGGAGGGATGCTTTAGTAACTAGACAACGTTACCTACTGTGCCGAGCACGGTTCAATTCCCTCGGTCGCCGCTCGTCAAGGTCACCCGTCAACTGCCTAGTACTACTACTACTACTACACCAGGATGAGCACAGAATTGAGCCCATTTGTTCGTGCCTAGTACTTGAGTTAATATATCAGCAATGCACTGGTACGGAGGGATTATCCTTTTACTCCGCATATATAACTTGTCTGAAGTCTAACTAAGCAAAATGTTTGACCAAATCCTTTCTTAAGAAATACAACATGACAGATGTACGGCTTGAAAATTTATTGCATGATGCAAGTTATGATATTGTTTCGAATCCTGGATCTTAAATTTCAGAAAATCCAAAAGTGAGCATAAATTCTTGAAACTAAGCATGGTCACGTGATATGGCACAAATATTACTTCGTAAGTTTTTTCTTCAATTTGAGACAAGCTGCTTATGACAAGTTGCACAAATGAAGAGCCAAGGTATTTTGAAAGAAAGACCTGTCACGTTAAGGGCGAACGCTTTCACTATTGAAACGTGGGCGTTTACATGCCGCCACGAGTCCCCGCTTCTCATCGGCAATCGGCAGGTGCCGTTCGAGCAAGCATGTGAGTCGACGGGAGGCGTGCGAGCAAACCGTTGCGCCGGCTGTCAGGGAGGCGTGCGAGCAGACCGATGTGCAGGCTCACCGGGAGGCGAGCCCTTTGACCAAGCTCCGCCGCCCACCGTCGTTCTAACTGCTCCCACTTTTAATGTCACCGGTGCCGCAATTTAAAATCAACCCCGCACTACCCGGTACTCCCTCCTTTCCGGTTTATGGGCTTATCTCAAAATATTAGTTTTTCCATTTTAAAAAGGCTAAATTTTGTTGTTTCCCATCACATGTTCAGATTCCAATGTAAATTAAATCATTGCATGCAAGTATTAAGAGAAAATTGAACAATGCATGTAATTTATGCATGCATGCATTGCAATTAATGCATTGGTAAACATATTTTTTTGAGAAAAACAAGAGCATTAATTGGGTGCTTTTGCAAACTACAAAAAGTATTCCACCACTCACCATCTACCTTGGTTGGTGAGATTTTTTAATTGAGCCTTATAAACCGGAAAGGAGGGAGTATCGCTACAATCCTCTCTCTTCCTCTCTGATTCTCTTGTCGTCTACCTCCAACTAGCCTGACCTAAACGTACGCCATGCCGCATCATGATGGTCTGCCCTTAGTGTTCCAGTTTCCTGAGGAAGACACTCAGCCGGAGTCTCAAGAACATAAGGCGCTTTGGGACGAGCTTGAACTAGCCTTGCTGGAAGACGTCGCGCTCGTCCTCGCCTCCTGCTCGCTCCCGTCCGCCGATCGCGCCAAATACCATCCCCGTGGCATTGATGGGCTGGGAGCCGCACATTGTCGCCGAGCTTGATCCCATGGGGTTCCACGAGGTGCCCGCCGACTTTCACGCGCCCGTGCACCTGCCAGCGCATGCGCCTGCGCGTTAAGTGACGCGCACGCCTGTGCCGGTGCCCGTGCACCTGCCAACGCATGCGCCTGCGCGTGCACCGACGTGCGCGCCCGTGCTGGTCCCCGTGCACACGAATGTCTCCGCCGCGCCGTTGACGGCGCCGTCCTCGCGGTGCCCCCTCAGCGGCATGGATGGCTGCCGTCGACTGCTTTCTTGCACCAACGCCAGTCGCCTCCTCCTCCCAGTGGACTCGCTCCGAAGTCCAGAACATTTTGGCCTTCCTTGAAGCTAGGCCAACGTCCAGGAGTACGCCAACAACGGTGCAAGACGCCACCGTCGCCGTCGGTCAGTGGCCCGACGACACATAGAGCACGGCAGAGGAGCCGCTTCCCACCACGAGACGCCCCCGCCGCCGCCGCGTAATCTAAATTTGCCATGAAAAACGTTCGGATTGCCATGCTTAAAATCCGAATGTTTATCATTTTCATTTATTTTATATCGATCGTCGCATAATTTAAAGTCGGAGTCAGACTGAACGAAACGTATGGTTTGATCGATTGAATGTTCTGCTAGAGCCGTATCAAATTAAATATAAAACGTCATCAAGCCACATGTATTCCTTGTCATCCAATGACCTAGACTGCTTCAATGTCGAGCGCTCAACACGTTTAGCGTGCAGTTAATTTCATGCCAAAAATAGTGATGATCACATGACAACACGCAAATAATATCCTAGTAGTTAATATCCGCATGCACTTAATATACTTCCAAATTATCGTGCATTGCACGTACACACTGACTAGTGCTGCTAGTACGTGAAACTGGTGTCGTGACTTGTGAACGCGTCCAGATATGGTCAACGGCAACATCGCCCGTGATTTCTTCCTGTTTGCCCATGCGTCTAAACGCAGAAGGGGAGGAGAGAGAGAGAGCCCACATGGAACCCACCAGTAAGTGAAGGCGAATAGTACTAAAAATAATATTACATGTTATCCATTAATTAGGCTGTGGTAATATAAAAACATTATGTGAACAAAGGGGTACAACAAACATTGCTATTCTCATTATGTTGCCTACTCTTGACTGCGGCTTGAAGGCCCGGTCGCATGTTCGATCCTCGTCCTTTATTTTTTAATTTGTATATGGGTCCAAATTTGTTTCATGACATGTGGGCCCCTCGGTGTGTAGTTTGTACCACTTTAATTTGTGGGTCGAAATTGTTCCATTCCAAGTGGACTATCGGTGTGTAGTTTTGTAGCTTATTTATAATAATTAAAGAGAACAACATAGTTTTTTCAATAATACCATGGTGCGACGTTGAAGGCGAGAAAGGACGTGCGAGAGAGCGATGACCGAGCCAGAGGGAAATCAACTAGGGCAGTTGCGTGGGTTGCAACGGTGTTTGGAGTAGTTGTGGGCCGAATGCTACGAAAATATAATCTAAACCGACCGGAATAAATGCCTACACAAATTAATCCAAGGTTGGAGTGCCCTCGCAATGTAAATAGCTCCGGCTTTGCGAGGGATGGAGAGGTAGTAGCTTCAACGCGTGGAAGATACGGTGTGAAAGCGAGGTCAATCGAGAGACATATAGATAGAGAGACAAAGTGAGTGTGGTCCGACATTCATTGAACAAATATATATGCTCTGGAGAGATATTGTCCGATTGAGCTTTTTGGCAAGGGTGAGGGTTGTAAGATAGAGCTTGAGAGATGATCCAGTCACAGACGTGTAGATATATTTTGTGCATGGTTGGAAGCAAGGTCAACCGATCACATAGGGTCGTCGTGCGATCGAAAGAGTGAGACGGGTTGGAGAGAGTGACCTAGATAGACGATGTGCGTGAGAGAGTATACAATGTGAATAGGTCGAATTGGGCTCAAACATGGTGATATATCGTTTTTGTCCGAGAAAGAGCGAGGTCAATCGAGACATACGGAGAGAGAGAGAGAGAGAGAGAGAGAGAGAGAGAGATTGAGTGAGCATGGCCCACCATGAGGTCGAAAGAGTGGTGGCGGCTTGGATGGACTGACCTAGATAGACAATCTGCGTGAGAGAGTATAGAGTGTGTCGATCGAGGCCCGAACAGGGAGATATATCATTTGTGTGTGAAAGAAAATGAGGTTAAACGAGACTCAGATAAAGAGAGCGAGATTGAGCGAGTGTGGCCCGTCTTGGAAGAAAGAGTGAGAGACCGTCTCGAGGGAGTGACCTAGATATACAACATGCGTGCGTGCGCATGCACGAGAGGTTGGGGGCTAGATAGGCAATGCATGTATTTAGCGCGAGAGGGTGAGAGGGAGAGGGGGAGAGAGAGAGAGCTCGGCATGGGGTGCCATGGCGGGTGTGTGAGGTAAATACATTTGGTAACAGAGTGGAAAAAGGGGTTGTGTAGTTGAGAGACTTAGAGATTGACACATGAAGAGAAAGAATGAACGTGTGTTGGAAACTGATAGCTTCCTAAGGTGGTTAGGAGAGGAAGATTGACCGATACAGGAAGTATGTAGCGTTTGTGCGGGGGGCTAAAACAACATTTGAATGTACATAGTACGAGACTTAATATCGATGTTTCAGTTCGGTGTACATTGTAAGATTTGAACCGAGGACCAGGCATACGGGTAATTATTTCGAATTCGTGCCATACTAAGTTTCGAAAAGTTGACATTGACTCAGTTTGTTGTGCTATTTTGTAGGTCATATGTTTGAATCCATCCAAAAGTTTTCTCACTACCATGGTGTTCATCATATACATATGAATTTATATTAAAAAAGTAGCGTGGATACAGTGAAATGCGAAATCCACGTTAGAATTGGAGATCGCTATGTGAGACACACTCTAATTCAAATAACTAACTACGTGACACACACTCTAATTCAAATAACTAATTAGGTGAGACACACTCTAATCCACGTTAGTGTGGGTACCATTTTGATTTTTTTCAAATAACTCCTCATTATTAATTTATAGTACTCCCTTTGTTCACTTTTATAAGACCTTGAAGACATTTCAGACAATGTGCAAAACATTTCATTTTAAGTTGTCTGAAACGACTTACAAATTATTGCAAGGAAAACACGCGCATGGTAATACATACAGATTTGTTTGAAAATGAAAGAAGATTCATTTGCATTCTCAAATGTAGGCGCACCAGGCAAACCAGGGTCATGTCGGGTGGGCCGCTTCGTGCCTTAAAGGCAACTGCCTTTGGGTCACTGACATGTGGGCCAGCCACCTGTTGGGCCGATATGTCATGGACACAAAGGCAGGTGGCTTAAGACACCAAAGCATAGTCCTGTCAGGGTGGTCGCGTGTGTCGGACGGACGCGTAGCACCCAACCACCCACCCCCCTCCCCCCCCCCAAAAAGGACGACGACAATATAAGTTCGCGCTTCCACGTTTCGGATTGAAATATCTGGCGGCCCCAATTCCAGCCCTGCAAAATCTCTCTTCTCCACCGTCCCCTTCCGCGCCCAGATTGCTCAAATCCCTAATTTGCTGCCAACCCTCGAATCGCCCCTCGTCTCGTCTCTTTCCCCACCGTTCCCCACCTACATGCCGGGCGACGGCAGCGAAGACGACGGTCGCGCTTCACCACCGCACGGAGCTACCTCATCTACGCCCTCATCCACCGCCGGGTGGTCCACCGACAACGTCGGCCTTGCAACCGGCGTGCCTCCACAGACACCGAAGTTCCACCGCATCAGGTGCGCTTCACCGACGACGTCTCCCAGCTCACCGGGGCTACTTCACCGAGCACATCGTCGCACCTCCGCCCCCCGAGGCCGTTGGGGCTTCACCAACAGTCTCGTCCACCGCATCATAGCGCTCCAATCCCACTCAAGATCTGCATCCGTGGGCGGCCAGCCAACGCCAGCGCATCACCCTCAACGGCTCTGAAGTGACCCGCACTCTAGCTAGGCGAGCATGCCCAGACGCCGGCCCGAACTAGGTATCCACACATCACTCCCTTGTGCACTGTTCCGACGATGTTTGGATATCCTTTCACTGCTCTCTTAGCTTACACGCTATGCAACTCTGACCTTAACTCTTATTTCTTCTGGAGATATCATCTGAAACAAGCAAATCCATATTTTAGTGAAGCATGACGGCGCTACGGGATCTGGTACACATCTTGCACACCCGTATAACCTTGTAAGTATCTGTCCTCCGGTACAACATCAAGGTCGGTTCCTCTTATTTAATCAACCATTCGCCGTGTCAAAATGCAGAGGGGGATGCAAGGAGCACAATGCATGCACATCCAAGCAAGTGGTAAAATGGACTTGTACATGGAACATCCCAAGCGCAAGCAGAGCTGCAATGAGCCTGTACAACTGTTGGAAATATGCCCTAGAGGCAATAATAAATTAGTTATTATTATATTTCCTTGTTCATGATAATCGTTTATTATCCATGCTATAATTGTATTGATAGGAAACTAAGATACATGTGTGGGTACATAGACAACACCATGTCCCTAGTAAGCCTCTAGTTGACTAGCTCGTTGATCAACAGATGGTTACAGTTTCCTGACCATGGACATTGGATGTCGTTGATAACGGGATCACATCATTTGGAGAATGATGTGATGGACAAGACCCAATCCTAAGCCTAGCACAAAGATCGTAGTTCGTATGCTAAAGCTTTTCTAATGTCAAGTATCATTTCCTTAGACCATGAGATTGTGCAACTCCGGATACCGTAGGAATGCTTTGGGTGTACCAAAGCGTCCACAACGTGAATGGATGGCTATAAAGGTGCACTACAGGTATCTCCGAAAGTGTCTGTTGGGTTGGCACGAATCGAGACTAGGATTTGTCACTCCGTGTAAACGGAGAGGTATCTCTGGGCCCACTCGGTAGGACATCATCATAATGTGCACAATATGACCAAGGGGTTGATCATGGGATGATGTGTTACAGAGCGAGTAAAGAGACTTGCCGGTAACGAGATTGAACAAGGTATCGGGATACTAACGATCGAATCTCGGTCAAGTACAATACCGCTAGACAAAGGGAATTGAATACGGGATTGATTGAATCCTCAACATCGTGGTTCATCCGATGAGATCATCGTGGAACATGTGGGAGCCAACATGGGTATCCAGATCCCGCTGTTGGTTATTGACCGGAGAATGTCTCGGTCATGTCTGCATGGTTCCCGAACCCGCAGGGTCTACACACTTAAGGTTCGGTGACGCTAGAATTGTTATGGGAAATAGTATGTGGTTACCGAAGGTTGTTCGGAGTCCCGGATGTGATCCCGGACGTCACGAGGAGTTCCGGAATGGTCCGGCGGTGAAGATCGATATATTGGACGAAGGGTATTGGAGTCCGGAAGTGTTCGGGGGTACTGTGCTATGGCCAGCATGACCGAAAGGTGTTTCGGGAGCCCCGGCAAGTGTTGGAGGGCCTCATGGGCCAAAGGGGAAGGGGCAAACCAGCCCACTAAGGGGTGGTGCGCCCCTCCCAGCCCCTCTCACGTAACAGGTGGGGGCGCCTCCCCTAGGGCAGCCCCCCTTCCCGGCTTGGGGGGCAAGTTTCCTAGAGGGTGGGGGCGCCCAAACCCATCTAGGGTTTCCCCTGTGGCCGCCGCCCCTCCCCTAGGGAACCCTAGGGCGCCTCCTCCACCCCTCTTACCCCAATATATAGTGAGGGAGAGAGAGGTCAGCCGCACCCTTCCTCTGGCGCAGCCCCTCCATCCTCCAACACTTCCTCCTCATCCGTAGTGCTTAGCGAAGCTCTGCCGGAGAACCACGAGCTCCATCACCACCACGCCGTCGTGCTGTCGGAGTTCTCCCTCAACTTCTCCTCTCCCCTTGCTGGATCAAGAAGGAGGAGACGTCCCCGGGCTGTACGTGTGTTGAACGCGGAGGTGTCGTCCGTTCGGCGCTAGGATCATCGGTGATTTGGATCACGACGAGTACGACTCCATCAACCCCGTTCACTTGAACGCTTCCGCTTAGCGATCTACAAGGGTATGTAGATGCACTCTCCTTCCCTTCGTTGCTGGTTTCTCCATAGATAGATCTTGGTGACACGTAGGAAAATTTTGAATTTCTGCTACGTTACCCAAGAACAACGAGCTAGTGTAAGTCCCTGCATTTCATTTAATTCGTACTGGCATTCGTGTATGATTTGGGTGCAGTGGCTGATCCACGAATTCAAGTTACCAGGGGCGAACATTTAACTTAAAAAATACGAAGGCACTTGCACTCTGGAAATCAACATAACTTGAGAAATGTGAAGCTACATGCACTTTGCAAACCAGCTAATGATCCAAAGTAGTTCAGATTATAAACACTAAATGATGCAAGCACCAAAAAACACAAAATGCAACATGGTGTACAAGGACTACAAACATGGTCTGCACCTGCTTGAATTATTCGTTCTCTGGCTGAAAATATCGAAGTGTAATCGCACGTATAACCAATGCGCAAACTGCATATCAATATATCTATCCTGCACAAGTATGCCAATAGTTTCAAACAACAGATTAGAAAAGTATGTATGCTATGTTGTCATGATACGAGGACTTTCTGGTAGATGGCCTCGACGTTTCCTCAAGCTATGAAAATGCACTATAATTTGCTTGTCACCAATGCCTACAAATCTCTGTCTCTCTCAACATAGTAGATCATCATTAGACACTAAATCCTTCAATGAGCTTGCAAAATGCTTGCTTTAGATCCCTCATTAGACACTATATGTTCATCACCAGGAGCATGTAAAATGTTTGCATCAAATCCTTCATTAGCTGTCTGTTCATTAGACACTTCAGGCTCAAGAACAACATGAGCTTGTATGTTTGCACCAGAAACTTGATTAGATACATCAGATTCAGTCAGTTTAGTATTGATTGGGGGAGTTATAAAATAAGTAGAAATTGGTTTCATTTTCTCATAGATTCCCTACATACAAGCAGTTTTACAACACCGTAAGGTTTAACTATTGGACAGAAATTGAAGAGTTGAATTAGATATAATCAGGGATGTGATGTACCTGCTCGTTGCGCATGCTACTCTTGCAATTAGCGACTGTCCGTTTGCACAAGCTCGATGCCATGCCCGTGTTACCGCCGCTGCCTCCCACGCAGGCTACACCCAGGGTTGGATCTTCATCTTCTTGTCCTTCCGTTCTCTAGAAGCCCGGCGACCTCCCTCCAACGAGGGCGCGAGGAAGTGTTGTGTCGGTCTGTCCAGCGGCGGCTAGGTTAGGAGCGAACCAGACTGGAGGCTGGAGCGAATGAATTGGGATTTTTCCTGCTGTCGATCGATATGGGAGGCGCTCGTTTGGGCCGCGAGCCTTCTATAGGGCATGCCTTGCACTTATGTTATTGGCCCATCCAAATTGAAACATTTTTCTTAATTTTTTACATTTCCTGCTTGTGCGTTGGGACGAACAAAACTAGCATGGACCAACCTGGACGACTGAAACTAGGTGCACACTTTCCAGCCACCTGAGGCGGCCGCCCATACCAGCCCCTATGGTGGCGCCGCCCCTTTTTGCGTGTATGATTGGATAGTGAAAAATATTCTAGTGGCACTTTTGATTTACCCACAGAATGGTTGAATTGCTTGTTTCTATGAACTGAGTTTGCCGATAATGTGAAGGATGCCAGTCTTTTCATCCTATTGTAGATTGCTTAGATCTCGATATGCCAAAATTAATCGCATGAAATATACAGTAAAAGCCAGTGTGATGTGTTTGGCTACAACTAGTCTGACTACATGTCCTCATATAACATATCAAGGACGCACCATCTTACCAGATTAACCATTCGACTTACCCATGCAGTGTGGGAAGAAAGAAGTATTGGGACTGTGTATCCAAGCAATTGATGCCATAGACTCTTTCGTACAACCTTGTAAGCGAAAAAGAAGTTGCAGTGTGCATGTACAAAGAACTAGCGTAAGTTCAGTTACCTGCTTCTCGGAATTTTAGTTAGCCACTTATTGCAAAATTGTTCAATTACGTTGCTTGGCTTAATTTAGTTTGCTACTGATTACATAATGGCACAGGTTGTTAATCATATTATAGACTGCGCCTATCTAAGTGTTTGATACTTCTGTTAAGAATTACCTGTTTGCCTTAACTTAAATATCTACTTGTTTGTTTAACTGCTTTGCTGCTGCTGTGATGGAGTTACAATGATGTTAATAACTACTTTTCAGCATCCAATTAAAACTCTTTAATTCCTTGTTTGTTTAACTAGTTTGCTGTTATAACTCCCAGTTGAGATGTTTTGTTAACTTCAACTTTTCTGAATCCAATCGGAACTTTAATGGCAAAATAGGTCAGCCCAAGATCAAAGAGCAAGGTCCCCATGGACG
The DNA here is from genome assembly GCA_021605145.1 of Aegilops bicornis. Lineage (NCBI taxonomy): Eukaryota > Viridiplantae > Streptophyta > Magnoliopsida > Poales > Poaceae > Aegilops > Aegilops bicornis. Next base: position 545,093,539 of record CM038673.1, read on the forward strand.
TTGCATCATCCCACAGCAGTGGCACCGGCCCAATCGTGCATTATGAATTGCCAACCGATGCTCTAGAGGCTAAACTAGTGGTAGAAAGAGATTACATACGCACTTAGAGATGAAGTTGACATGTTGAGGAAGCAAACAGCACAATCACAAGCAGTACTCAAGACAACCATTGAATATTTGGTGGATTTCATAATGAAGCAAGCTGAGACTGACCAGATTGTTAAGGTCCTGAAGGAAAAAAGGAAATTAAATTCCTACTTGGTAAATCATAGGTGAAATGTTATTTCCATAGTTGAATAACCTTTGTGTTGTCTGTTCATGTAATCAATCAAACCATTTGTTTTAGAGATCATGTAATAATTGTTTTTTTTTTGTTTGTAATTTTATTTGAGCACAAGTCTGTATTAATTGATAAGACTCGGAGACATTTCATTTGGATTGCTGTGCAGGACCTACAAATATGTTAATCGGGCTGAATGTGCATTCAGCAATAGTAGTATAGATGGACCATAAGTGGCACGCACCGGAAAGGGCCAAGATCTTTGGCTAAAAAGGATGCTGTTGTAGCCAAAAAAAGTACAGCGGCCTGGCTTATGTATGTTAGTTGATATTATTGATCCATATACTCTATAAGTGTTTATATGCCTGTTAGTTCCGTACATTCTTGGTTGATTGACTCGGTATTTGAATCTTGATACATCGCTTGTGTACATATCTAAATGGGAGTACACATTATGCTGCATGTGACATTTGAGTTGGACATGAAGTGTTCCAAATATTCGAATTCACCTTAAACTGGATTCTAGTTTCTGAATTTGAGTATCGGCATTTGTAAACCATATTCACATATGACAGTTGGAATACATCTTTGTCGTCCTTTTGAAGATATATAAAAACACATAGAATGATTTATAAAGATTCATATAGGAATACAAAATGGATTCGAATTTAGTTGCCAGGGTAAACGTGGATGCTTATTGTCCCAAAATTCGAAAGAAACAGCAAAATGTCCACTCCCACATCGGTTGCCTAAAGCCAAGTGTTTGGGAGATGGAAATTACTGTCTACCCATTACACGGACAATCCATCGGCCCGATTTCCACTGCTCTAAATAGGGGTAGGTTAGTAACTTCAATTAGATGTGACACGACCACCTCTGAGCCCATTCTGACACGGTAGGCGTCAAACATGGGTGGCAAAACTCATTTTATTCAAGCTCGTCTGAAAGACCTCTGTTTCTCCCTCCATTCCCCATTCATACACGGTGGGCGGCAAAACAAACTCTCCTCGTCCGAAATAGATGTAGGCTAATATTTTAAATAGGGGCAGATGTGTAACTTCCATCAGACGTGACACAACCGCCCTACCTGTCAGCCCCGTTCATACACCGTGGGCGGCAAAACACCCTCTCCTCGCCCGAAATAGTTACCGGCAAATATTTGGGAGATGCGAGATTACCGTCCTATCCCCAACCGACGAGACGTCCAAATTTGAAACGGGGGATAAGTTCATAACTTTCCCATATTTCAGATAGGCGCGTCCCAAAAACATGGTTCCCCGTACCTCTCCCTCCATTTTCCCATTCATACACCGTCCGCGCTAGAACACCCCATTCCCACACCAGCCTCCGTCCGGCACCCCATCCATCACCGCCGTCCTCCACCACATCCATAGCCACTGTCCTCCACCATGCCGGAGCACCTACCAAGACCGCATCGTCCACTGCTAGAGATGGACGTTTCTCATCCACGGCGACGGACCAATAGCCTTGCATCGCGTCCTCTCGATTCATCAGCGTCGTCGTCCTCTTTTCCGGGGCCGCTCACACGACCTTCTCTTCCACCGCAACGGGACTTATCCCCGATGCACCCGTCTACCGTCGCAGATCTGCTTCAACACCACCGATAGTCATCGCACCCCCGATGCCTACACGGCGCTGCAAAAGAGGTGGTACTTCATATCTCCTCAACTTTTTGATCTCAACCAGAAAATAGATCTTAACTTGGTTACTCTACTTTCTTTTCATCTCTTAGAATTTAGTTCTTAGTTCGAATCAAACAATGGATGCTAAGTATCATTTCTCCGGTTTGCAGCTTCAAATCTGCCATGGCACAGCCATAATACGGTTTAATTGATCATGCTTAGGGTTTAATTGATCATGTTGGTTCCGTGGTGGTTTCTTTAATAGAAATCGGAGGAAACCCTCTTTTTCTAAAAAATATATGCTTAGAATTTTCCCCTTTTATGATCACTATACGATCAGAATACGTGCTTCATGTCATAATAACACTGCTCCACCCATCAAGCTAAACAAGCTTAGTTGTTCAAATACGAATCTGATATTATTAAAACAGAGTTGTTTAATTGGTCAGCTAGATGTTCCTAAATTAGTTTCAAAAATGCATGTTCGCCGCCCGGGTGTGTATCTACGTGTGTGGTGCAGTCGGCATGGTTGGGGAGGTGAACTTTGCATATGCAGGGGGTTTATAGGGAGACACTCTCCGAGTTGAAACCGCAATGCATTCCATAGATAATCTGACTACTTTTTATGTTTTCATGAATCTCAGATTCTAACAGCATCATAATGATTATGAGCTTGCGGCATGAAAAGAATAAAGTAGAACAATGCCATGGCTGTCAAACTTGGCATTAAGGGACTGAAATCAAGTGCGGATGCAATGCAATGCAAACACTCTCCACCTCTGATTCATGCTCGTAATATGATCCTAACAGTGATTCTCGAGCTAGAGGGAGACCTAAGTCAATGTAGCTCCCTAGTGGAGGAGTGGGAGGAAGATGCCCTATCTTATTCATCCATCAAGGTACTTGCTCTAACTTTCCAAGGTTACATTGCTCGCACATATCTTGCAACTGATGCTTTGCATTGCTTCTACTTTGATGAACTGCCATTAGCTTAGTTTACACATCATGTATGTGAATACGCCCGCCTATCCATTTTCAAAGACATATTCCATATGTCATCATACCATATTTATCCATTCAAATGCTGTTCTTGTGTATCAAACGTTCAAAAGGAAGAGGGCGATTGCTGATCGCGGAGGAGCACAAGCAAAGTATTTGGAAAAGGTAGTGGCACCTGATAAATCAAATAGCCCATTAGGTGTAGTTGCAATATCACCTGACCCACAAAATACCCCAACTCTAGCAGACTCTATCCCTACTACCTTTGGACATTTCGATGCCCCAACTCAGCAGACCCCAACAGCAAAGAAATAGTATGATTATGCCGATTGACATAGCACCGGTGTCTGACGCAAAACCCCATTCCAAAGAAAGAGTACACCAAATCCAGTTGCCAAATCCCTTTTCGAACCAGGGAGAGCCCCAATTGCAGCAAATAGGACCCCTGTTCCATTTCTTCCCAGTTTAGAAGACGATGCTTATGTTGTTGTCAGGAACTTTGTGCGCATCTTTCCTTCATGGAAAGATTATACCGCAGACACAGAACAATTTCCAGTCTTCCTTCGCAACTTATGCGTAAGTAATGTACTAATGTTATTCATGGTCACTACTGCATATGTTTCTGCTGACAGAAGACACAAGATCTCATTCTTTTAAATAGGCGAGGCTCAAACTGGATTGTGATGGCGAGCAAGGGTTGGTTGCGCTTTTCAAGCACTCGTTGATGAATTATCGTTCCTACCTGAGGCAAGCGCACTTCGATGGCAAGCCTCTGAACGAAATTTCTGTAAAGTCTCCGGTGCTACATTTATCCGACGGTGACTGGAATAATCTTGTTACACATTGGTCTCGGCTATAGCGTAAGGTACTGTCTATGATATCACATCACAATTTGAACTACATTTCTGCATTTGCCTTAATGTCTCACTTGTACGAAAACTGTTAGCGGAAAAACATTCGTTCTCAAGGGACCACAGAAACTCGCAACTATACCGCTTTAATCGCATTGCTCTTGTGAGTACCTCTTGCCTGTATGACCATACTTACTTTCATAGCTGTTTGATTATGTAGCATCACCGCACATGTTAGCCTCGTAATCGTCCATTTGGTGGATATTATAAGATCCGTATGGACTCTTACATAAATTTAGAATCAACCCAATGCTTTTGAAGAGGTTTAGCTCTATAGTCCTCTTGTAAGGACTGAACGTGGTCTATCACTGTACTTACATTAATAGCTACTCCCTCCGTCCCATAATATAAGAACGTTTTGTACAGTACACCAGTGTTCAAAACACTCTTGTATTATGGGAAGAGGGATTGGTTCATTTTGTAGCATTCCGCATCTTATCTCCCTCGCCCACCATTTACTAAAAAAGATCAGATCTATATTTAATCTTACCAACAAGTAGAATACATGCACAATGCCGGTCAGAAGTGTAGCCCATTGCTCTTGTCAGTACATTTTGTCCTGTAACGCTTGTACTTCCAGGGATTGGTAGTTGATTATGTAGCATCAATCCACATCTTATCTTCATTATCCTCTATCCCTTCCAGTACAGGCAATGCTTATGAAGAAGATTTTGTGCTGAAATTCTTGAGTTATCCTTCCCTTGACATGGAGAAGGGCATTATAAAGCTGGTGTTAACTGTTAATGTAAGTCAGTCCTTCTAAAGCCTTTATCCTCAACTGCTGTTTAATTTGCTCATACTCCCTATCGCCATCGCTGTTTAGTTTGTTGTTTCTACCAAAATGCATGTTCGTAAGAACTGTAAGTTCTAAGTTTTACTTGTAAAACCAAATTCCTTATTCATACCATGCACATTACTTAATACTCCCTATATGTATGCTTGTTTTTGTGGATCTATAATCCGGTGCGTGGTGAAGCAGCCCACGTTTGCACCTTGTCATCTCTGTTTTATCTTCTTGATGTGGCTGATGATATGAACAACATGCCATGCACATTATCCAAAATAGATACAATGATTTTCTTTGCCCTTCATCTATGCTTGTTATGTTGACATGGTAATTCAGTAGTGTGGTGAAGCTCCCCGCATTATGAACAATGCTAAATTATGCTATTGATATTTTGAACATACTCTTTATTTTCTAATTTGAAATTGGATAGAATTGATGTGAGCAGTTATCATCTTTGTTTATACACGTGAAAAACCTGTTATCTCTCTGCTTTGTTTCAGGGTGATATGCCTGATGGCATGCACAAGTATGCTGAAGGTTGTGAGACAAACCCAACATATATTGCAGCAAAGAAGGCAAAACATCTTGAAGATAGCGAGACACCCCAAAGTCTTGTCTTGATGCAGTGTTCAAGTTACTTGAGACTAACAGTCGGACAAGCTCACAGAATCCGTTGTCTGAATCAATTCGACTTCTTCAGTCCCAAGTTCTAGCAGAAAGGCATTCTGCAACTCAACTTCGACTTGAAGTCCTATCTCTAAGAAAGATTGCGGAGAACACCAATGAGAACCTCATTGCTAAATAGCTACACCTGGAAGCTATGACCGACATGCTAGGACGGTCTCACAGCCTTCTTGCGCAGTTCCCCATAAAGGCTAACCTTTCTTGAACTGTCTTGGAAGTGGTCTCGGTTCAGTATTATGTTGTTTCGATGCAATGGTGCACAGTTTTTGTAATATGCTTCTTCGTTGCGGTTTATGATCACTGGTGGCGAACTTCGATGCCCGTTGGATGTAATATACCTTAAACCCTTTATTGTATAGTGTAGGTTTATTCTAAGTTACTATGCCGTAATTTCTTTATTGTATAGAGTAGGTTTGTTCTTAATTCATACTAGTTACGCAGCAGCCCGAAATGAACCCCGGCCCATGATTGTGCAAATCAAATCACGGGCTTTTAACAGGCCAAAATTGTCTCGGTCCTTGTTTGGCCCAATCAGATATCGGCTGCGAGCAGGCCGGATGCAAACAGGGTCGTAGTTAGGCCCAACTATATGACGGGCTTTTAACAGGCAGAAATTAATATAGGGTCGTAATGTTAAACGGGCCCTTAACAGGCCAAAACTAATATCAGACCGAATTACTAAGTGGGCCTTTAGCATGTGGGCCCAAAAGCATAGTGTCCAGTTGATGGGCCGAATCTCATATGGGCCATAATTGAACCCAAAGCCTCTTAAAGGGTCGGACCTGATCTGGGCCGTAATTTGGCCCAGAACGTGGTAGGCTTTTAACGGGCTGGATCTCATATGGGCCACTATTAGGCCCGGAGCGTGGCAGGCCATTAATGGACCGGATCAAATATGGGTCGGCATTTGGCCCAAAACATGGCAGCCAGTTAATGGGCCGGCCTACTAGGGTCCTCAAAATCTTGTGGGCCTACAGCTGGGCCGGCCCATTAATGTCGGTGAAATCTCGTGGGCCTTTAGCTGGGCCGGCCCATTATGACCCGCAAGAATCTTGTGGGCTTTACCTGGGCCGACCCATTATGGCACACAAAAATCTTGTGGGCCTTTACCTGGGCCGGCCCATTATGGCCCACAAAATCTTGTGGGCCTTTAGCTGGGCTAGCCCATTATGGTCCGCAAAATCTCGTGGGCCTTTAGCTGGGCCGGCCCATTATTGTTCGCAAAATCTTGTGGGCCTTCAGTTGGGCCGGCCCATTTAAACTTGATGGGCCAGTCCACATGTCAACATATCATAGGCGTGTCTCGCCCATTGGATGAGTTGACACGTGTCTCCTCCAGCCAATGATGATTTTACATGTGGAAAATCCCCATTGGTCGGGGCTGTTAACGGGTTATCGGATCCAAAACCCGACCCGATAGCTTAACGGCGTTCCGTTACGGTGGATGCCACGTGTCGGTCACCCTTGATGAAAGCACTTCTGTGACGCGAGATTTATTGTCATGGAAGTGGACACTTTTCCGTGATGATAATTTTGGTAATGTCATGGAACACTTCTACAACAGCATAGGTATGACTATCTTGATTCTGTCATAAATTTGTCATGGATGTACATGCATGACAAAAAAAGCGACCTACTGTGACAAACACGTATCATCACGGAAGTGTATTTTTTTGGTAGTGTGGAACAGGGTCCTGATTGGTTTTTGGTGGCTACAGAGGCTTGCGGCGGCGGAACTCCCGATATATTCTGTCCCCGCAAGTTTTTAGGGTATATGGATCTATATAGGCGAAAGAAGTCGGTCAGGGGAGCCACGAGGGGCCCACGAGGGTGGAGGGCGCGCCCAGGGGGTAGGCACGCCCCCCTGCCTCGTGCTCTCCTCGTTGATTCCCTGACGTTCACTCCAAATCTCCTGGATTGCTTCCGTTCCAAAAATAACTCTCTCGAAGGTTTCATTCCGTTTGGACTTCGTTTGATATTCCTTTTCCGCGAAACACTGAAATAGGCAAAAAAAACAAAAACTGGCACTGGGCTCTAGGTTAATAGGTTAGTCCCAAAAATCATATAAAAGTGCTTAGTAAAGCCCATTAAACATCCAAAACAGATAATATAATAGCATGGAACAATCAAAATTATAGATACGTTGGAGACGTATTAGCATCCCCAAGCTTAATTCCTGCTCGTCCTCGAGTAGGTAAATGATAAAAACAGAATTTTTGATGTGGAATGCTACCTAACACATTTATCAATGATATCTTCTTTATTGAGGCAAGAATATTCAGATCCATAAGATTCAAAACAAAAGTTTAATATTGACATGAAAACAATAATACTTCAAGCATACTAACAAAGCAATCATGTCTTCTCAAAATAACATGGCCAAAGCAAGCTATCCCTACAAAATCATATAGTCTGGCCATGCTCTATCTTCATCACACAAAATATTTAAATCATGCACAACCCCGATGACAAGCCAAGCAATTGTTTCATGCTTTTGATGTTCTCGAACTTTTTCAATCTTCACGCAATACATGAGCGTGAGCCATGGACATAGCACTATAGGTGGAATAGAATGGTGGTTGTGGAGAAGACAAAAAGGAGAACATAGTCTCACATCAACTAGGCGTATCAACGGGCTATGGAGATGCCCATCAATAGATATCAATGTGAGTGAGTAGGGATTGCCATGCAACGGATGCACTAGAGCTATAAGTGTATGAAAGCTCAACAAAAGAAACTAAGTGGGTGTGCATCCAACTCGCTTGCTTTCATGAAGACCTAGGGCATTTTGAGGAAGCCCGTCATTGGAATATACAAGCCAAGTTCTATAATGTAAAAATCCCACTAGTATATGAAAGTGACAACATAGGAGATTCTCTATCATGAAGATCATGGTGCTACTTTGAAGCACAAGTGTGGTAAAAGGATAGTAGCATTGTCTCTTCTCTCTTTTCTCTCATTTTTTGGCCTCTTTTTTTTTAGTCCGGAGTTTCATCCCGACTTGTGGGGGAATCATAGTCTCCATCATCCTTTCCTCACTGGGACAATGCTCTAATAATGATGATCATCACACTTTTATTTACTTACAACTCAAGAATTACAACTCGATTCTTAGAACCAAATATGACTCTATATGAATGCCTCCGGCGGTGTACCGGGATGTGCAATGACTCATGAGTGACATGTATGAAAGAATTATGAACGGTGGCTTTGCCACAAATACAATGTAAACTACATGATCATGCAAAGCAATATGACAATGATGGAGCGTGTCATAATAAACGGAACGGTGGAAAGTTGCATGGCAATATATCTCGGAATGGCTATGTAAATGCCATAATAGGTAGGTATGGTGGCTGTTTTGAGGAAGGTATATGGTGGGCGTATGATACCGGCGAAAGGTGCGCGGTATTAGAGAGGCCAGCAATGGTGTAAGGGTGAGAGTGCGTATAATCCATGGACTCAACATTAGTCATAAAGAACTCACATACTTATTGCAAAAATATATAAGTTATCAAAAGGAAGTAATACGCGCATGCTCCTAGGGGGATAGATTGGTAGGAAAAGACCATCGCTCGTCCCCGACGCCACTCATAAGGAGGACAATCAATAAATAAATCATGCTCCGACTTCACCACATAACGGTTCACCATACGAGCATGCTACGGGAATCACAAACTTCAGAACAAGTATTTCTCAAATTCACAACTACTCAACTAGCATGACTCTAATATCACAATCTTCATATCTCAAAACAATCATAAGGAATCAAACTTCTCATAGTATTCAATGCACTTTATATGAAAGTTTTTATTATATCCCTCTTGGATGCTTATCATATTAGGAATAATTTCATAATCAAAGAAAATTACCATGCTGTTATAAAGACTCTCAAAATAATATAAGTGAAGCATGAGAGTTCATATATTTCTTCAAAATAAATCCACCGCCGTGCTCTAAAAGATATAAGTGAAGCACTAGAGCAAACAACAAACTACTCCGAAAGATATAAGTGAAGATCAATGAGTAGTCGGATAATTATGCAACTATGTGAAGACTCTCTAACATTTAAGGATTTCAGATATTGGTATTTTATTCAAACAGCAATCAAGACAAAAGAAAATAAAATTACGCTCCAAGCAAAACACATATCATGTGGTGAATAAACATATAGCTCCAAGTAAATTTACCGATGGATGATGACGAAAGAGGGGATGCCTTCCGGGGCATCCCCAAGCTTTGGCTTTTGGTTATCCTTGAATATTACCTTGGGGTGCCTTGGGAATCCCCAAGCTTAGGCTCTTGCCACTCCTTATTCCATAGTCCATCGAATCTTTACCCAAAACTTCAAAACTTCACAACACAAAACTCAACAGAAAACTCGTGAGCTCCGTTAGCGAAAGAAAACAAAACGCCACTTCAACGTACTGTAATGAACTCATTCTTTATTTATATTGGTGTTAAACCTACTTTATTCCAACGTCTCTATGGTTTATAAACTATTTTACTAGCCATAGAGTCATCAAAATAAGCAAACAACACACGAAAAACAGAATCTATCAAAAACAGAACAGTCTGTAGTAATCTGTAACTAACGCAAACTTCTGGAACTCATAAAAATCTACCAAAATAGGAAGACCTATATAATTTGATTATTGATCTTCTGCAATTGGAATCAGTATTTTATCACGTTCTGGTGATTTTAAACAATTGTTTTCGTGAACAGAAAGTTTCTGGAATTTTCAGTAAGATCAAATAATTATCATCCAAGAAGATCCTATATGTCTTACTTGGCACAAATACTAATTAAAACATAAAATCACATCTAACCAGAGTCTAGATGGATTATTTATTCCTAAACATAACAAAAAGCAAGAAACTAAAATAAAATTGGGTTGCCTCCCAACAAGCGCTAACGTTTAACGCCCCTAGCTAGGCATGATGATTTCAATGATGCTCACATAAAAGATAAGAATTAAAACATAAAGAGAGCATCATGAAGAATATGACTAGCACATTTAAGTCTAACTCACTTCCTATGAATAGGGATTTTGTGAGCAAACAACTTATGGGAACAATAATCAACTAGCATAGGAAGGCAAAACAAGCATAACTTCAAAACTTTAAGCACATAGAGAGGAAACTTGATATTATTGCAATTCCTACAAGCATATATTCCTCCCTCATAATAATTTTCAGTAGCATCATGAATGAATTAAACAATATAACCATCACATAAAGCATTATTTTCATGATCTACAAGCATAGAAATTTTATTACTCTCCACATAAGCATAATTCTTCTCTTTCGGAATGGTGGGAGTATCATAAGAGACTCGAATACTATAAATTGTTTCCACATTAAAAGAGTAATGTTCAGAAAAAGGGTAATCATAATCATGACAAGTTTTATAAATATAATCATTACTGCTTTTTATAGCATAAGTTTCATCACAATAATCATCATAAGTTGCAACTTTGTTCTCATCATAATTGATTGAAACCTCTTCCAAGATAGTGGACTCATCACTAAATAAAGTCATGACCTCTCCAAATCCACTTTCATAAATATTATAAGATTCAACATCCTCCAAAATAGTGGGATCATTACTTCCTAAAGTTGACACTCTTCCAAACCCACTTTCATCAATATAATCATCATAAGTAGGAGTCCTGCTATCATCATTATAAATTTGCATATCAAGACTTGGGAGGCTAATAACATCATCTTCATTAAACATAGCATCCCCAAGCTTGGGACAAACATTAATTTCAGCAACTATATTCTCAAATATGTCATCCTCATCAAACATAGCTTCCCCAAGCTTGGGCCTTTTCATATCATAAGCATAATCATTCTCATCATTAATAGTATGTATAGCACCAATAGTATAGCAATTATCATCATCACAATGAGTAGTGGGAGCAACATCATTTGGTAGAGATACCTTTTTACCTTTGCTTCTCTGTTTTTTCTTTTTCTTCTTCACAGCATGTGCGGGTTTATCCCTCTTTTTTGAGCTCCTTATTGATGAGATTGGTTGAATAGAAACCTCCTCCTCGTTACCTGATTCATCATAAGAAATAATAGGAGGATATTGGGAAGTCTCTTCACTTTCATTAGTATTCTCTTCATATTCTATTTGTTTTCTTTTATTTATGTAATTGGCAATATAAGGATTTTCAATGCAATTCGCCGCACAATACATATAAATTTCTTCTAGATCAATATCGAGGAATTTCTCGAGGTTATATTCTGGAATAATATTAGTTTGACGTTTCATTTCTTCATAACCCAAAAGCAAACTAAGTTCACTATAATGTGCAAGGGAAATCAAGTCATCACAATTTTTGGAGACGATTCAATCATGAAACAATTTGCATTTGATATTTAAATGACCATGTTAATTGCAAAGTTCACAAGTATGGCTAAGAAATTTTAAATTTTCAGCACTAACATTTAGCCTTTCTTGTAATCATTTAGTTTCTAAATGCTTATGCCTCTTGCAATATCTATCTTCCCTATTTGGTGTGTACTTGCAAACCCAATGAACTCCACAAAAAATGACATGTTTATAGGAGACATTTTCATCATAACTAGTGCAATCATCATTAGTACTATGGATATTCAAGGAGTTCATACTAACAACATTGCAATCATGCTCATCATTTGTAACGCCCCGGATTCGATGCGCCAGGTGTCCGTCAGTTATTCGCCGTCTTTGCCATGTCATGTGCTTGCGTGTTGCACTTTGCCATGTCATCATCTGCATTTTATCATGCCATCATGTGCATTTCTTTTGCATATGTGTTCGTCTCATGCATCCGAGCATTTTCCCCATTGTCCGTTTTGCAATCCGGCACTCCTATGTCTCCCGGCGCCCCCTTTTACCTCTTTTCGTGTGCGGGTATTAAAACTTTCTCGGAATGGACCGAGGTTTGCCAAGCGGTCTTGGTATAGCACCGGTAGACCGCCTGTCAAGTTTCGGATCATTTGGAGGTCGTTTGGTACTCCAACGGTTAACCGGGTAACCGCAAAGCCCTCTTTGAGTTGCAGCCCAACACCCCTTCCGAAGTGGCCCAAAACCCAGCAAACTCCCCTCCATGCTCTCTGTCGTTCGATCACGATCGTGTGGGCAAAAACCGCACCTCATTTGGACTCTCCTAGCTCCCTCTACCTATATAAACATCTCCTCCGAAATTCGCGGATGAATTCGTCCCTAACCCTAGATCCGCCTCACCTGCCTTGCGGACATGTCCGCCGCCGTCCGGACGAAACCAGCGCCGCCGCGCAGCCATCCAGGCGCGCCACGTGTCCTCCGCCGCCTTCCCGCGCGCCGCCCGACCGGAAACCCATCCGCGAGCCAGATCCGGCGCCGCCCGCCCGCTTCGTCAAGCGCCTCCGGCGCCCTCCGCCCATGGCCGCTGCCGCCTTCCCCGCCTTCCCGCCCGGGCGAGCTCCATCGCCCGACCGCGCGGATCCCAGCGTCGTCGCCGCCGTCTTCGCCGGTGGCGGCGCCGCCCAGCGTGCTCCGAAGCTCACCGCCGCCTGCGCCTCCCGTCGGCGCCGCCCTCCTCGCCGCCTTCTCCGGCCACCACCACCAGCCAGCGCTGCCGGATCCGCAACCTCGCCGCGCCGCCCACAGCTCCTGCCGGCTGCCGCCCGCGCCGGATCCGTGGGATCCGGCCGGAGGAGACCTCCCCGCCGAGACAAGCCACCGCCGTCGTCCTCGCCGAGTCGCCGCGTTGACCCGTCGCCGGGACCGCCTCGTCCCGGATCGGCCTCGTCCACCCTGAGCCCTCCAAGCAAACACGGTCGCGCCCCGTCCTGGTTCCCGCCGTCCCGTTGACTTCTCTCGGAGGGGTATATTTTTCCAAGTCCTTTTTCTGCATATATTTTGTTCCATTTTCATTTCATCATATCTCTGTCATTGTTGCTCCGTTTTGCGCGTGTAATATGTCAAAATGTTCGTCTCGAAGAGTAGATCATTTCATCTCATTGCATCATTTTCATTTGAGCTCAGCGTGATGCCCGAAATGCTGTTGCAAGAGTGCTATGTGATGTTAGTTTCTGATTTTTATCAGAACATGCACTTTTGTCATTTTTGCCATGATTGATGTGTGCATCCTATGAACTTGGGTCCTACACGTGTTTTGTAATATGCCATGCCATCTTTCCAGGGGTGCTTGCCATGTATTTTTGTGAGTTGTGCAGTGAGTGCATCAAGCTTGTTAAGTAGGGTACTTGTTGTTGCTGTTTTCCTGACAGATTCTGTTATATTTTGTTGCCATGTAAACCTGATGCTACCGAGAGATCCATGCATATTTTGAGTTACTTCAGTAAGGATGTTTTGTTAAAAATGTCTTGCTCTATCCATCCATGCCCTTGTTTGCAATTATGGAGTAGTCTATCCTGAGCCAATAGAGCTCTACTTTTGCTATCAAATGTTTCCTGGCAGGTTGTTTACATGTTATTCAATTTTGCCAAGGTTGTTGTGGTTGATCCATATATGCTATGATGTTGTTCTTGCCATGTATAGCTTCTATGCCATGTCTTCTTGCTGTTGGTTGCCTTACCATGCCATGTATTGCTCTGGGGTGAGTGGGTCAAGCTCACCAACATGCCTACTTATTGTTGTTCCTGCCATGTATGAATCTGTAATATAACTTGCCATGTTTACATGGGCGCCATCATATCTTCTGACCCTTTTTTGCTTGTGGTCAGTAAGGGACTTTTGTTCTATGCAATTAGTAGATTCATGCCATGCCTTTGTTTGCCATGATAAGTTCCTGTAGCATGTTGTTTGATAGCTCTAAACATTGCAACCTGATGTTATTTCTGCTAAAGTCGGAAACTGTTATTATTTGCAATCTTGCCATGTCATTTTGATCATGTTCTAGTGATTTCTGGAGATATCTCAGTGTTCATGTTTTGTAATGCTTTACCTGTACATCATTCTCATGTCTTTTGTTTTCTTGTTGAGGTCCTGTAGCATGTTGTTTTGATGCTTGCAATATGCCTACTTGCTGTTATGGACAGATTGTTGTCATGACTTGTATAGGGTGTATGTGTTGAACCGTTGCTCCGTTTTGGGTGGTCTCTATATGAAACTTGCTTGATTTTGCATGTAGCTTCATATTATCATGTTGCATCCTTGTTTTGAGGTGTTTTCTTGATGTTTGTATGCATTTTGCATCAATGTCATGCTTATCTTGTTTTGCTCATATCTTCTAGGCCGTAGCTCCGAATCTAATGAACTTTATATGTAACTTGACTAGAATTTCGTGTAGATCATCGTGGTGCATCTTAACTTGCTGTTTAACAACTTGAACATAAGGTTTATTCAGATCTGGACCAATTTCGAAATTTGCATATGAGGACTTACCGGAATTGTTATATGTTGTTCCCGGCCTCATTTAAACTTGCTTTGATGTGTTGCTCTTGTTTGCATCATCTCTTGCCCTGAGTAGCTTCATGCAGCCCTTGTCATGCATCATGCTTGTTGTGCATCATGTCTTGTTCATGTGTGGTGTGTTTACTATGTTGTGTGCTTCTTCTTGTTAGTTCCTGCTATGCTATGATCGTGAGGATTCGCTCGTCCACGCTTGGTTCGGCTTCATCCGTTCGTCTTCTTCATGGACTCGTTCTTCTTCCTTGCGGGATTTCAGGCAAGATGACCGCTACCCTGGATCTCACTACTATCATTGCTATGCTAGTTGCTTCGTTCTATCGCTATGATGCGCTACCTATTACCTGTTTATCAAGCCATCCCAAATTTGCCATGTCAGCCTCTAACCTTTTGCTCCCTTCCTATGCAAACCGTTGTTTGGCCATGTTACCGCTTTGCTCGGCCCCTCTTATAGCGTTGTTAGTTGCAGGTGAAGATGAAGTTTGTTCCTTGTCAGAACATGGAGATGTTGTTCCTTGTTGGAACATGTTTACTGTTGGGATATCACAATATATCTTATATTATTAATGCATCTATATACTTGGTAAAGGTTGGAAGGCTCGGCCTTATGCCTGGTGTTTTGTTCCACTCTTGCCGCCCTAGTTTCCGTCATATCGGTGTTATGTTCCCGGATTTTGCGTCCCTAACAGTCGGGTGATCTATGGGACCCCCTTGACAGTTCGCTTTGAATAAGACTTCGTCCAAAGAAGGCCCAACCTTGGTTTTACCATTTGCCTCACCACCACCTACATTTCCCTTGGGAGTAATTAACCCAAGGGTCATCTTTATTCAGCCCCGGGCCGTGCTTCTCTAAGTCGGGCTTTGAACAGCTACTGGGGGCCACCTTGAGGCAACCCGAGGTTTGGTTTTACTCGTAGCTAGTCTCATCCGGTGTTGCCACGAGAACGAGATATGTGCAGCTCCTATCGGGATTGTCGGCGCATCGGGCGGCTTTGCTGGTCTTGTTTTATTGCTTGTGAAATGTCTTGTAGCCGGGATTCCGAGACTGATCGGGCTTCCCGGGGAGAAGGTCTATTCCTTCGTTGATCGCGAGAGCTTATCATGGGCTAAGTTGGGACACCCCTGCAGGGTATAAACTTTCGAAAGCCGTGCCCGCGGTTATGTGGCAGATGGGAATTTGTTAATGTCCGGTTGTAGAAAACCCGAAGTGGATCTCAATTAAAATACACCAACCGTGTGCATAACCGTGAGTGTCTCTTTTCGGGGTTGATCGAAAGGAGAACACGGTTTCTGGGTTATGTCTGACGTAAGTAGGAGTTCAGGATCACTTCTTGATCATTACTAGTTGACGACCGTTCCTTTGTTTCTCTTCTCGCTCTCATTTGCGTATGTTAGCCACCATATATGCTTAGTCGCTGCTGCAACCTCACCACTTTATCCCTTCCTTTCTCATTAAGCTTTGCTAGTCTTGATACCCATGGTAATGGGATTGCTGAGTCCTCGTGGCTCACAGATTACTACACCACCAGTTGCAGGTACAGGTTTGCGATGATCATGACGTGAGAGCGATGTTTATTTGTGTTGGAGTCCTTCTTCTGCTTCTTCGATCAGGGGATAGGTTCCAGGTCGGCAGCCTGGGCTAGCAGGGTGGATGTCGTTTGGGCTTCTGTTTATGTTTCATCCGTAGTCGGATGTTGATCTTGTTTATATGTTGATGTATTCTTGTGGCATTTGTGCCTTATGTATGTATCCCTATGTATTATGTAATGTTGATGTAATGATATCCACCTTGCAAAAGCGTCTCAATATGCGGGTCTATCCTTGGTGGGACCTTCGAGTTCCTTTTGGATAGGGTCGCATATCGGGCGTGACATCATTCAAAGATTTAGTGCAGTTTAATGCATTATTCTTCTAACACTTTGGCACAATTTTCCTTCCCATCATACTCACGAAAGATATTAAAAATATGAAGCGTATAAGACAAACTCAATTCCATTTTTTTGTAGTTTTCTTTTATAAACTAAACTAGTGATAAAACAAGAAACTAAAAGATTCGATTGCAAGATCTAAAGATATACCTTCAAGCACTCACCTCCCCGGCAACGACGCCAGAAAAGAGCTTGATTGACGGGGTGTGAGTGCCGCTTACCTAGCCTCCCCGTCAACGGCGCCAGAAAAGAGCTTGATGTCTACTACACAACCTTCTTCTTGTAGACGTTGTTGGGCCTCCAAGTGCAGAGGTTTGTAGGACAGTAGCAAATTTCCCTCAAGTGGATCACCTAAGGTTTATCAATCCGTGGGAGGCGTAGGATGAAGATGGTCTCTCTCAAGCAACCCTGCAACCAAATAACAAAGAGTCTCTTGTGTCCCCAACACGCCCAATACAATGGTGAATTGTATAGGTGCACTAGTTCGTGAAGAGATGGTGATACAAGTGCAATATGGATGGTAGATATAGGTTTTTGTAATCTGAAAATATAAAAACAGCAAGGTAACTAATGATAAAAGTGAGCACAAAGCGGTATTGCAATGCTAGGAAAGAAGGACTAGGGTTCATACTTTCACTAGTGCAAGTTCTCTCAACAATAATAACATAATTAGATCATATAACTATCCCTCAACATGCAACAAAGAGTCACTCCAAAGTCACTAATAGTGGAGAACAAACGAAGAGATTATTATAGGGTACGAAACCACCTCAAAGTTATTCTTTCGGATCAATCTATCATAGAGTTCGTACTAGAATAACACCTTAAGACACAAATCAACCAAAACCCTAATGTCACCTAGATACTCCAATGTCACCTCAAGTATCCGTGGGTATGATTATATGATATGCATCACACAATCTCAGATTCATCTATTCAAACCAACACAAAGTACTTCAAAGAGTGCCCCAAAGTTTTTACCGAAGAGTCAAGACGAAAACGTGTGCCAACCCCTAGGTTCATGGGCGGAACCCGCAAGTTGATCACCAAAACATACATCAAGTGAATCATGTGATATCCCATTGTCACCACAGATACACACAGCAAGACATACATCAAGTGTTCTCAAATCCTTAAAGACTCAATCCGATAAGATTACTTCAAAGGGAAAACTCAATCCATTACGAGAGAGTAGAGGGGGAGAAACATCATAAGATCCAACTATAATAGCAAAGCTCGCGATACATCAAGATCGTATCACCTCAATAACATGAGAGAGAGAGAGAGATCAAACACATAGCTACTGGTACATACCCTCAGCCCCGAGGGTGAACTACTCCCTCCTCGTCATGGAGAGCGCCGGGATGAGGAAGATGCCCACCGGTGAGGGTTCCCCCTCAAGCAGGTCTTGGAACAGGGTCCCGATTGGTTTTTGGTGGCTACAGAGGCTTGCGGCGGTGGAACTCCCGATCTATTCTGTTCCCCGAAGTTTTTAGGGTATATGGATAAGTATAGGCGAAAGAAGTCGGTCAGGGGAGCCACGAGGGGCCCACGAGGGTGGAGGGCGCGCCACCCTGCCTCGTGCTCTCCTCGTTGATTCCTTGACGTGCTCTCCAAATCTCCTGGATTGCTTCCGTTCCAAAAATAACTCTCCCGAAGGTTTCATTCCGTTTGGACTCCGTTTGATATTCCTTTTCTGCGAAACACTGAAATAGGCAAAAAAGCAGAAACTGGCACTAGGCTCTAGGTTAATAGGTTAGTCCTAAAAATCATATAAAAGTGCTTAGTAAAGCCATTTAAACATCCAAAACTGATAATATAATAGCATGGAACAATAAAAAATTATAGATATGTTGGAGACGTATCACGCACCTTCTTAGCAGGCTGATATCTTCCATAATCGAATACGCCGTCGGGCTCCTTTGAATAGCTCCACGAGCTCCGCCATACTTCCTGGAGGGGAGGCGGATGGCCACAAAGCCTTGGCAACACTCCACATTGCTTGCCGAACTCGCTCGTGCCTTTGGGAAAGCTCTTGTAGCAGGTCGCCTTGAGATCCGGGCATTTCCTCTTCGGGATGGACAGTCAGCATACCTGCAGACATAAATCTGTCAGTTACTGCCCTCGCCGAATTATTGGGAGACAAGTTCGAAAAGCATACTGAATATGCCGCCTCGCAGTCTCTTATTCTCCTTCACGGAGTCGCCAGCTGGGCTCGCACATCTTTTAGTTCCTCGCCCAGCAGGGTGTTGGAATCCTGCAGCTTATTTTTCTCATCATTGACCCGTGTCAGCACATGGTCGCCTGCGGCTAGTTGCCTTTTGGCCTCTTGTTCACCCGCTTGCGTGACTTTCAGGGCCTCCTTCAGTTGATCCAACGATCCTGCCATGGGAAATAGAAAAAGTATTAATATTGTGGGTACATGATTATATTTCCTCGATGGAGGGGAACATTACCAGGTGATGCCTCCTTGGAATTCTCTAGTTCGGCGGTAGTAGCAGCCAGCTGGGTCCGACATTTTTCCAGCTCTTGAGACAACAGGTTGTTCTTCTCTGTGAGCACGTGGTTATGCAATGATCCTTAAAACAGTTGTATCAACTACTTCAAGTCTCGGGGACTACTGGTATATAATTATCAGATTTGTACAAATGTGTACTTACCCGCATATCTTTCAAATGCTGGTGTGTGGCTCTAGTAAGCCCGTCTCGAGCAGCTCGGATGTATGCATCAGCCGAGCTGAAGGTGTTGAATGCCTCTTTTGAAAAGCCGGGGTCGCAAAGAGCGGCCCGCCGGCGCTGATGATTCATGGCGCTTTCCACTTCAGAGTTTGTGACGGACACATCATCTGAATCCTTTGCGGAAGGACAATTCAGCGTCACTCTTGTATCAGCCCTCGCCTTCAAGGCAGGGTTGGGAACCTGACTTGTGGAGGCACAGCCGGCAGGATCCCCGGACATAGTTTGGGGAATGCTTTTCCTGATAAGACACATCGGATAATGTCACAGTTTGATGTGACTACCAGGGGGCATGATTAAAAAACCATACCTCTTTGATAAAGGCTTTGCCATGTTGTCGTTCGCCTTCCTCTTCGAAGATTTTCTTGGCGCGGGCGCCGTTCTCCTAGGAAATGCCTCTGGCACACGTTGAGGCGTCAGGCGCCTCCCCTTTGGAGCATGAAATAGTGCGGTGAGTGAGGCGTAATGAGGAAGCTCTCTCGAAGAAGGTGTCTCTTGATCACTTACATGCGAGGCAGGGAGGAGACCGGGATAGTCGGCGGTGATGGCCACTTTTGTGCCGTCATAGCTCGCCTGGTAGAACACTCCATCCTCGAGCTCAATGAATATGTCTGGATCCTCTTCGAATCCGGGGTCAAGGTCCCGTTTGTGATCCTCTGGCTGTGGGGCGGGGCTATGGATCCCCTTGGTAACCTTCCGCCATTCCTGTTACAGATGGATGGGTTAATGTCCATTAAAAGTGACTCAGGGAGAGGATTGAGTAAAGTGGTGGGATTAGAACTCACCTAGCTAGGAGGATTGTACACGGAAAATCCATCTCGATGTTTAATATGAGTGAACTCCTCTTTCTCCCCTTTGTACAGCTCGGCCAATATTTTGGCCAAAGCGGCGGGGGTGTCCGGACCCTTCCGACCGCAGCGGGAGGCATCATCTTCCCCATTATAGTGCCACATGGGAAGCCCTCTATATTGGAGTGGCTGAACCCCCCGCACTGTGGAAGTCGCCATTACCTCGACTATTGATAGTCTGTACTAAGGCAAGTGTCCTTATCTTACTCATCAATTGACGGACATCCGCACTATCTTCCTCCTCGAGGCTCCGAGGGTGCCAGCTGTGGTGTTTCTTCAACGGAGCATTTGAAAATTCAGGAAGACCCATTCGAACTGGGTCGGGGAGAGCGACGTCCTCAATATAGAACCATTCAGGAAGGCCACTCTTCGGATGCCTTCTTCGGCGTGCCGGACAGGTATCTGGTCCCGGTGATGCGCCATACCTCGGTTCCACCCACTTCGAATATTGATCCCTCTTGGTTACGAGGGACGAGGCAGAATAGTTTCCTCCATAATTCAAGATGGGCCTCATAGCCCAGGAATAGCTCACAAAGAGCAACGTAACCCGCGATGTGCAGGATGGAGGCAGGAGTGAAATTGTGCAGTTGGAGGCCATAATACTCCAGAAGTCCTCGGAGGAACGGGTGGATTGGAAATCCGACGCCTCTTAGCAAGTATGGAACGAAGCACACTCGTTCCCCCCTGGATGGATTAGGGAAATTCTCCGCCTGAGCCCCGCCGTTGAAGGAAATCAATCCTGCTCGAACAGGGACTAGATCCGCGGGGGGAAGAAATCCCTGTGTTTGCAGCTTCACCAGCTGACCGTGGGATACGGAACATCTCTCCCAATCGCCTTTTTCGGAGCCGTGGGGACGGGAGGAAGAGCTGGGAGCGCTAGACATATTGGAGTGGTTCCTCCTAGCAAGCTCTTAGAATTTTCTGCATGGTGTGGAATGGATCTGAGATCCAATCTCTTTAACTAGACGCCTTTCTTGTATGGCCGGGGTGTTATGTGCAAAAAATACCCTAACCTCTCGTATACGCTCGACACGTGGAAACTGAAGCCATGGATGCACAGAAGCTGATGGGTACGACATTAAATGGAAGGCCGAATACAGCTCTTTGAAGTCATCGGAGGAGGAACCCGCCTTGCAATGCCGAAGACAATCGGCGCACCGGACACATCGTCATTGAAAGCCTGGTTCGGGGGCTACTGAGGGAGTCCTGGATTAAAGGGTCCTCGGGCGTCCGGCCTGTTGGAGATGGGCCGGACTGATGGGCTGTGAAGATACAAGACCAAAGACTTTCACCCGTGTCCGTATGGGACTCTCCTTGGCGTGGATGGCAAGCTTGGCGTTTGGATATGAAGATTCCTTTCTCTGTAACCGACTTTGTACAACCCTAGCCCCCTCTGGTGTCTATATAAATTGGAGGGTTTAGTCCCTAGAGGTAATCATAATCATACAGGCTAGACTTCTAGGGTTTTAGCCATTATGATCTCGTGGTAGATCAACTCTTGTAATACTCATATTCATCAAGATCAATCAAGCATGAAGTAGGGTATTACCTCCATAGAGAGGGCCCGAACCTGGGTAAACATCGTGTCCCCTGTCTCCTGTTACCATCGACCTTAGACGCACAGTTAGGGACCCCCTACCCGAGATCCGCCGGTTTTGACACTGACATTCATCAACTCTGAAATTGTTGTTCACAGGGTTGTGTATCACTTCAGTAACAACACCACCCTCATTAGGAACTAAGATATGTTCCAATATTTTTGCCCCTGCTATTGCATTAACTTGCTGAACATTTGTTTGAACATGATCTTCTTCTTCTGCAATGATAACTGCATCTGGTTCTTCCTCGCTAGCATTGTTTACCATGTCATTCAGCTCATCTTCTTCAAAATCAGAGCCACTATCTTCTCCCTCTGGTTCATCTTGCTTGCCATTGTACTCCACAAAAACATCAGCAACCCCTCCATCTGTTATGTACTCTGACATCTGCAGGCAACCTTCATCAGTGTATAGAAACACAAGTCCATTAACCAACTCTCTCCCTGGCATAAGAAAATACAGCCGCATGCTCTCTTTAACTGTCAAATGATCTCCTAAAAATCCTCTGAGCTCTGGCAATGACAACTTATCCCTCTCTATCTCTGACATTGCAGTATCTCTCCCCAACATAATCAAGAGATGGCCCAATACGAATGAAATCCCCTCCATAGTGAAACCTGACATTGAGAACCTCTGCTGGATCCATGAATTGACTAAAAAAAACCTTCAGAAACACATATATGCAATCAGGTTCACCTACATTCAGTAATCTACAGTGCAACTTATAATTTCAGACAATATTCGACACCTTCAGTAATCATAGTTACAAAACTGACTAAAATACTACAAAAAACGATTAAACCTACAATCCATGTAAGGCATCGGTCCATTAATATGTATTTGGACCCAAATCCTTTCATTCAACAAGCCACAAAATCGCCAAAAAAAACCACACCTTCCGCCACTGTAGAACCCTAAACCTAACTACACGCAGGAGGAAACAAAGACGACCGATCAATCAGAGATGATGAGGATATGATGTGGAGCATCCCAAGGTCATCCCCATGTACCTACCATCGTCTCACCAAGTTCCTAGTGGACCCATGACTCGAGCACGTGCAAGAGCTCTCGAAACCGAGGTGACATCTCTCCTCTCACAATTCCACTTCAATGAACATGAGACATGGCTACTACCTCAAACTGAGACGTTATTGATACGTCTCCAACGTATCTATAATTTTTTATTGTTCCATGCTATATTACATTCTGTTTTGGATGTTTAATGGGCTTTATTATAAACTTTTATATTATTTTTGGGACTAACCTATTAACCGGAGGCCCAACCCGAATTGCTGTTTTTTTGCCTATTTCAGTGTTTCGAAGGAAAAGGATATCAAACAGAGTCCAAACGGAATGAAACCTTCGGGAACGTGATTTTCGGAACAAACGTGATCCAGAGGACTTGGAGTGGACGTCAAGCAATCAACGAGGAGGCCACGAGGCAGGGGGCGCGCCTACGCCCCCTGGGCGTGCCCTCCACCCTCGTGGGCCCCTCATAGCTCTCCTGACCGACCTCCTTCGCCTATATATACTCATATACCCTGGAAACATCATATACGGAGCCAAAACCCTATTTCCACCGCCGCAACCTTACATGCCGTGAGATCCCATCTTGGGGCCTTTTCCTACGCTTCCACCGAGGGGGAATTGATCACGAAGGGTTTCTACATCAACACCATAGCCTCTCTGATGATGTGTGAGTAGTTTACCTCAGACCTTCGGTTCCATAGTTATTAGCTAGATGGCTTCTTCTCTCTCTTTGGATCTCAATACAAAGTTCTCCTCGATTCTCTTGGAGATCTATTTGATGTAACTCTTCTTTTGTGGTGCGTTTGTCGAGATCCGATGAATTGTGGGTTTATGATCAAGATTATCTATGAAAAATATTCGAATCTCCTCTGAATTCTTTTATGTATGATTGATTATCTTTGCAAGTCTCTTCGAATTATCAGTTTGGTTTGGCCTACTAGATTGATCTTTCTTGCAATGGGAGAAGTGCTTAGCTTTGGGTTCAATCTTGCGGTGCTCGATCCCAAAGGATGTGAGGGGGAAACGACACGTATTGTATTGTTGCCATCGAGGATAAAAAGATGGGGTTTATATCATCTTGCATGAGTTTATCCCTCTACATCATGTCATCTTGCTTAAAGCGTTACTCTGTTCTTATCAACTTGATACTCTAGATGCATGCTGGATAGCGGTCGATGTGTGGAGTGATAGTAGTAGATGCAGGCAGGAGTCGGTCTACTTTTCACGGACGTGATGCCTATATACATGATCATACCTAGATATTCTCATAACTATGCTCAATTCTATCAATTGCTCGACAGTAATTTGTTTACCCACCGTAATACTTATGCTATCTTGAGAGAAGCCACTAGTGAAACCTATGGCCCCCGGGTCTATTTTCCATCATATTAATCTCCCGTCAACAAGCTATTTCTGGCGCCGTTTATTTTGCTTTCTTTACTTTTAGTCTTTATCATAAAAATACCAAAAATATTATCTTATCATCTCTATCAGATCTCACTTTTGCAAGTGGTCGTGGAGTGATTGACAACCCCTTTATCGCTTTGGTTGCAAGGTTCTTATTTGTTTGTGTAGGTGCGTGGGACTTGAGCGTGGCCTCCTACTGGATTGATACCTTGGTTCTCAAAAACTGAGGGAAATACTTACGCTACTTTACTGCATTACCCTTTCCTCTTCAAGGGAAAACCAATGCAGTGCTCAAGAGGTAGCAAGAAGGATTTCTGGCGCCGTTGCCGGGGAGTCTACGCACAAGTCAAGACATACCAAGTACCTATCACAAACTCTTATCCCTCGCATTATATTATTTGCCATTTGCCTCTCGTTTTCCTCTCCCCCACTTCACCCTTGTCGTTTTATTCGCCCTCTTTTTCTGCTCGCCTTTCCTTTGCCATGGCCGAATCAAAAGGGGCTAGGGCTTCTTTCCTAGGTTTCAATGCCTTGGATATCCCTTCCATCCTCTCTAAGCTCATAAATAATGATGCTATGGAAAAACCTACCAGGGTTATCAATGAGAATTTGAATAATTTCGATGAAGACGATCCCAGAATATTCCGTTATTTACTTGATGAGTCTTTGAAAGATGCTTGGGATAGGTTACTGAGAATCCGGGCCAGCTTTGTGCCCCAATATCAAATTGAAATATACTTAAAAAGCTTTTATGTTGCCTTACCTTCGTCGTTTAAGCATGTCTTAGACTCTATTTTTGAAGAAGGTTTTCTTGAAGGGGATGTAGTAGATACCTATGAAAATATGAAAACCATATTTGGGCACCCCATGAATGAGAAGGTCGAATCTACCTCTCTTTTGCTTTCCTTTCAAAACGAAACTATCAAAGAGATGAAGGCTAGCTTAGATGCAAATTTCTGTAACGTACTTAATCTTTCTTCTACCATTAATAGCCATGTGCTTTACCAAAACAGAAAGATTAATGCCATAGACAACAAGTTTGCTCTTTTCTTTCCTAAAACTAAAGATGATAATACCTAGATCTATTCTCGCTTTTATGCCTAGCTAAGGGCGTTAAATGATAGCGCTTGTCGGGAGGCAACCCAATTTTATTTTAGTTTTTTTCTTTTTGCTCCTGTTTAGGAATAAATCTTTGATCTATCCTCAGGTTAGATTTGTCCTTGTGTTTTAATTAGTGTTTGTGCCAAGTAAAACCTATAGGATCCTCTTGGATGATAGTTATTAGATCTTGCTGAAAATTCCAGAAACTTTTTGTTCACGAAAACAATTGTTAAACATCACCAGAAAGTGATAAAATACTGATTCCAATTGCAGCAGATCAATAAACAAATTATCTAGGTCTTCCTATTTTGGTAGATTTTTCTGATGTACAGAAGTTTGCGTTAGTTACAGATTACTGCAGACTGTTCTGTTTTTGGCAGATTCTGTTTTTCGTGTATTGTTTGCTTATTTTGATGAGTCTATGGTTAGTAAAATAGTTTATAAACCATAGATAAGTTGGAATACAGTAGGTTTAACACCAATACAAATGAAGAATGAGTTCATTACAGTACCTTGAAGTGGTGTTTTGTTTTCTTTCGCTAACGGAGCTCACGAGATTTTCTGTTAAGTTTTGTGTTGTGAAGTTTTCAAGTTTTGGGTAAGGATTTGATGGATTATGGAACAAGGAGTGGCAAGAGCCTAAGCTTGGGGTTGCCCAAGGCACCCCAAGGTAAATCCAAGGACAACAAAAATCCAAAGCTTGGGGATGCCCCGGAAGGCATCCCCTCTTTCGTCTTCGTCCATCGGTAACTTTACTTGGAGCTATATTTTTATTCACCACATGATATGTGTTTTGCTTGGAGCGTATTGTATGATTTGAGTCTTTGCTTTTTAGTTTACCACAATCA
Source organism: Aegilops bicornis (assembly GCA_021605145.1). Classification (NCBI taxonomy): domain Eukaryota; kingdom Viridiplantae; phylum Streptophyta; class Magnoliopsida; order Poales; family Poaceae; genus Aegilops; species Aegilops bicornis. The sequence goes on from CM038673.1 coordinate 545,119,746, forward strand.
TCCTTGCTGTACACACCTTTTGAGAGAGACACACATGATTCGGAATTTATTAGAATACTCTATGTGCTTCACTTATATCTTTTGAGCTATATAATTTTGCTCTAGTGCTTCACTTATATCTTTTAGAGCACGATGGTGGTTTTGTTTTATAGAAACTATTGTTCTCTAATGCTTCACTTATATCATTTTGAGAGTCCTACAAAACAACATGGTAATTTGCTTAAGTTGTGAAATTAGTCCTAATATGATAGGCATCCAAGATTAGTAAAAACTTTCTTATAAGTGCGTTGAATATCATGAGAAGTTTGATACTTGATAATTGTTTTGAGATATGAAGATGGTGATATTAGAGTCATGCTAGTTGAGTAGTTGTGAATTTGAGAAATACTTGTTCTAAAGTTTGTGATTCCCGTAGCATGCACGTATGGTGAACCATTATGTGATGAAGTCGGAGCATGATTTATTTATTGACTGTCTTCCTGTTGAGTGGCGGTCGGGGACGAGCGATGGTCTTTTCCTACCAATCTATCCCCCTAGGAGCATCTTGGCGTAGTACTTTGTTTCAATAACTAATAGATTTTTGCAATAAGTATGTGAGTTCTTTATGACTAATGTTGAGTCCATGGATTACACGCACTCTCACCCTTCCACCATTGCTAGCCTCTCTAGTATCGCGCAACTTTCGCCGGTACCATACACCCACCATTACCTTCCTCAAAACAGCCACCATACCTACCTATTATGGCATTTCCATAGCCATTCCGAGATATATTGCCATGCAACTTACCACCGTTCCGTATATTATGACACGCTTCATCATTGTCATATTGTTTTGCATGATCATGTAGTTGACATCGTATTTGTGGCAAAGCCACCGTTCATAATTTTCGTACATGTCACTCTTGATTCATTGCATATCCCGGTACTCCGCCGGAGGCATTCACATAGAGTCATATTTTTGTTCTAAGTATTAAGTTGTAATTCTTGAGTTGTAAGTAAATAAAGTGTGATGATCATCATTATTAGAGCATTGTCCCAAGTGAGGAAAGGATGATGGAGACTATGATTCCCCCACAAGTCGGGATGAGACTTCGGACGAAAAATAGAAAAAAAAGGGAGAAAAAAGAGAAAAAAGGGGCCATAAAAAAAGAGAAAAGGCCCAAATAAAAAATTAGAGAAAAAGAGAGAAGGAAGAATGTTACTATCCTTTTTCCACACTTGTGCTTCAAAGTAGCACCATGATCTTCATGATAGAGAGTCTCCTATGATGCCACTTTCATATACTAGTGGGAATGTACATTATAGAACTTGGTTTGTATATGCCAATGATGGGCTTCCTCAAAATGCCCTAGGTCTTTGTGAGCAAGCGAGTTGGATGCACGCTGAGGGAGTCCCGGATTAGGGGGTGTCCGGATAGCCGAACTATCACCTTTGGCCGGACTCCTGGACTATGAAGATACAAGATTGAAGACTTCGTCCCGTGTCCGGATGGGACTTTCCTTGGCGTGGAAGGCAAGCTTGGCGTCACGGATAAGTAGATCTCCTACCATTGTAACCGACTGTGTAACCCTAACCCTCTTCGGTGTCTATATAAACCGGAGGGTTTTAGTCCCAGAGGGCGAAGAACAATCATACCATAGGCTAGCTTCTAGGGTTTAGCCTCTACGATCTCGTGGTAGATCTACTCTTGTACTACCCATATCATCAATATTAATCAAGCAGGAGTAGGGTTTTACCTCCATCGAGAGGGCCCGAACACAGGTAAAACATCGTGTCCCTTGTCTCCTGTTACCATCCGCCTAGACGCATGATTCGGGACCCCTACCCGAAATCCGCCGGTTTTGACACCGACATTGGTGCTTTCATTGCGAGTTCCTCTGTGCCGTCGCCATCAGGAAGGATGCCTCATCCCGTATTTAAAGACGGCACCGTTGCTAAAGGAGCTTTGGCCACCGGCCAAACTCTCCGGCTAGGCGGTTTTCTTATGACCGCCTGTTCGGCCGCCGCCCCGACAATGACTTCTCGGGTCATCGAAAGCAATATTCACGTTAACTCGGAACTCGCTGAGCAGTTAGATCCGATGGAGCTCTCTTCATTAAACGAGCTCTTGGATTGCATCGCCGCCCTGGGAGTCGCTACAGACTACGATCGGATTGGGCCTAAAACCGATCTGAGAGAGATCAACTCTCCCCAGGCTACCCACCACGTTGCTGTGGTAGAAGAACAATACGGCGACTCTTCTTCTATCTTAAGGACTAGCTATGTCCGGATTCCTGACCCCTCCATGCCGGATTCCCGCGGAGGGGAGGACACCACTCAAGCCCTGAACTTAAAGTCAGGCAGCGGGCTAGATTCATCGGACAACATCCAAGAATCCATGCTTCCAAGTTCGGAAACTTCTTGGCCCCTGAGTCTTAGATCGGACGGGGTTCGGAATTTAATTCCACCCTCCCACCCAAAAATAAGCGATCTATCCCAAATCCGGCAAGAGGCCGGTGAAGCGATACATCATTCTTTGGGCGATTCCTCCTGGTTATGGGCGGGATAAAGGACCGCCATGAGGAGGACGCAATCTCATTCTTCTGCAATAATTGCACGGACAAGGGAATCCTAAACGCCATAAGTCATCATGAAATTACACGCTTTGCTGACTTGGCGTCCATAGTACGAAAGTACTGTGCGATGGGGAGCGCCTGGAAAACCGAAATCAAATTTTGGGATAATCCGGCCTTGAATACGACCCTAGTCCAAAATAAAAGGGTGCATCATCACCAGGCACCTGGGTTACATACCAAAAAACAAAAACCCTCTAAAGGGCATGGAACCGTACTGGAGGGATGGCTCAATGGACCCTACAAAATTCATAGTACAGAGGGCGCCACTCCAACTCATAGCCTTAGAGCATGTTGGATACTACGGCAGGTGGCCAAAAATGGCGAAGAGCTTTTAGCTCCAGAGCACGAGCCCAGAAATACCAGTACGGTATTAACAGTCTTCGAGACTTTCGCATCAAATAATATGCGGAAACGAACACTCCGCAGCCTTGCCGAAGTCTACCAGATAGCAACAATAAATCCATGGAGTGACACGACTATTACCTTTAACGCTAGTGATGAACCTAAATTCCGAACAGCCCGAGCACCAGCCGCATTGGTCCTCAGTCCAATAGTGGACGGCTTTCTCCTTACCAAGGTACTCATGGACGGCGGCAGCGGATTAAACCTCATTTACGAGGAAACCCTTCGAAAAATGGAAATAGACTGGAGCCACATTGAGCGAAGCAGCACAACCTTTAGAGGAATAATCCCAGTCGGGAAGCATGTCACAGGAAAGATCACACTGGATGTGGTGTTCGGCATGCGGATAATTACAGGTCCGAGGAGGTCACATTCCAAGTGGCCCGTTCAGTGATGGATACCTTGCTCTATTAGGGAGAGAGGCATTCACAATTTTTCAAGCTATACCCCATTACGGGTACATGAAGCTCAAAATGCCCGGACCCAATGGAATCATCACTCTTGCTAGTGACCCGGACATAGCACTCCGCGCCGAAAATAAAACAGCCGCACTTGCCCTTGAGGCACTATCCGAAGCCCTAGCGGCCAAGGAACTCACTGCGCTGCGCTCCACGGTGAACAGGGACGATGTGATACTCGATAAGAGATCCAAGTCCACCTCTTTTAAACCGGCGGACGAAATAGTCAAATTCCAAGTCCATCCAACGGACCCTACAAAATGGCCTCCATTGGGGCACAATTAAACCACGATGTAGAGCGCGACTCACGAGAATTCCTACGTGAAAATTGGGACATTTTGCACGGCACCCTTCAGACATGCCAGAATCCCACGCCGTGGCCGAGCACAACCTAAATATCCTAAAAGGATTCAAGCCCGATCAAACAAGCTCTTGGCATTTCTCGAACCCAAGAGACAGGCCATGGGAGAGGAGCTAGCGAAACTATTGGAGGCCGGATTCATCAGAGATATAAAACATCCGGATTGGCTAGCAAACCTGGTGATGGTACCAAAGAAGGACAAGTCCTGGCGCCTATGTGTTGATTTCAAGGACCTTAACAAGGCTTGCCCAAAGGACCCCTTCCCCCTCCCCCGCATCGATCAAATTATCGACGCTACCGTAGGACACGATTCATTGTGTTTCCTCGACGCATACTCCGGCTACCACCAAATTAAGATGGCAGAGCCAGACCAAGCCGCAACGACATTCACCACTCCATACGGCCCATTCTGCTTCAACACAATGCCCTTTGGGCTCAAAACGCCGGCGCAACATATCAGCGCATGATTGGACATGTCGGCAAACCAGATCGGCAAAGCGGTGGAGGCATACGTGGGCGATGTGGTCGTCAAATCCAAGCATGTCGAAACTCTAGCCCGACGACTTGAGGCTCACATTCGATAATCTCCAAACATATGACATTAAGCTCAACCCGGAAAAATGCGTTTTGGCGTACCGGTAGGAAAGCTCTTGGGCTTCATTGTATCCGGTAGAGGAATTGAAGCAAACCCAGCCAAGATCCGAGCTCTGTCACAATTGGATATCCCAAAAGACCTCAAACAAATACAAAATTGATTTGGATGCGTGGCGGCTCTAAGCCGCTTTATCTCCCGCTTAGGAGAAAAGGCATTACCCTTTATCGCCTCCTCCGGCAAGACCGAACACTTCGAGTGGATTTGATACCGCCACGGCCGGACTCGAAGAAATCAAAGCCATATTGGCAACAAATCCGGTCCTGGCCGCACCCAAAATGGGCGAACCAATGCTATTATATATCGCGGCAACCCATCAAGTTGTAAGCGCGGTGCTTGTTGTCGAACGAGAAACGGACGAACACAAGTTCCCTCTCCAAAAACCAGTTTACTACGTGTCCACTGTCCTAACTCCATGCAAGTCACGATACTCGCATTATCAAAAGATAGCATGCGCGGTGTTCATGGCATGGAAGCTACGACACTACTTCCAAGAGTGTTCGATAACAGTAGCCTCCGAAGTACCTCTTAATGACATTATAAATAACCGCATGACATAGCGGGCGGATTGCCAAATGGGACATTGAGCTCCTCCGCTCGACATAACCTACAAGACACGGCGAGCTATTAAGTCACAAGTTTTGGCCGACTTCGCCGAATGGATCAAGCCGAACTCCCTAAAGAGTACGGCGCATATTCCAACCGGATCATGCACCGACGGCTCCAAAATGTTGGCCAGCCGTGTCAAGGCTGGCGTCGTTCCGACGTCCCCAACCGGGATACTGATCCAATCGTGCCAGATAATGTACACGGACTCCAACAACGCGGCGAATACGAGGCCCTTCTACATGGTCTCCGGATGGCGGTCTCCATGGGCATTCAACGCCTAGAGGTGCGCGAGGATTCGAACCTCGCGATATCCCAAATAAATGGAGACTTTGATGCCAAGGATCCGAAAATGGCAGCTTATCGCAATGTCGTCCTAAAAATGTCAGCTCGGTTTGAGGGGCTCGAATTTCACCATATAGCCCGGGATAACAACCAGGCAGCAGACGTGTTGGCGCGCATTGGCGCAAAGCGCGATGCCGTCCCAACATCTTCCTAGAGAGGCTTTTCAAGCCATCCGTATTATGGGAGGGAGAGTCCGGAAATAACAACCCAGACCCAACCACACTGCCCCACACCGAATATTCTGACATAGTTGGTGGTTCCGCCAACGAAATAACACCGTCAGCCCATGCAATAATGGCAGTCATTGCCCCATGGACAGAACCATTCCTAGCCTACCTAACTAGGCAGGAACTTCCCGAGGACCAAAACGAGGCTCATTGCATAGTGTGGCGATCTAAAGCCTATAAGGTCCATGAGGGAGAGCTTTATAAGAAAAGCACAATCGGAGTCCTTCAAAGGTGTATCTCCGAAGAGGAAGGGCGGAATCTCCTAGCTGAAATTCATGCCGGACTCGGTGGGCACCATGCCGCAGCCCGGGCCCTTGTAGGCAAGGCCTGCCGTACAGGATTTTATTGGCCGACGGCACAGCAGATGCTCGAGACTTAGTCCAACGATGCGTTGGTTGCCAGCTCTTTGCTAATCAAAGCCACATGCCACCCACCGCCCTCAAAACTATACCCATCACCTGGCCGTTCACGGTCTGGGGGCTTGACATGGTTGGACCCCTTAAAGGAGGAACCCACAAGAAAAAAATACTTATTGGTCATGGTGGATAAATTCACCAAATGGATAGAGGCCAAGCCTGTTAAGACGGCCGAATCCGGACCAGTGATAGACTTCATATCAGGGGTGGTACACCATTACGGCGTCCCCCATAGCATCATCACTGATAACGGCACGAACTTCACGGCCGACGAGGTCAAACTCTGGTGCAAAAACATGGGCATCAAGCTCGACTACACTTCAGTCTATCACCCTCAAACTAACGGTCAAGTCGAGCGAGCAAATGGTCTAATCATGAGTGGCATTAAACCCAGACTAGTGTGGTCCCTCATGGAATCTAACACGCACTGGGTAGAGGAGCTCGACTCCGTACTCTGGGGGCTGCGGACCACGCCAAATCGCACTACCGGATTCACACCATTTTTTATGGTATACGGCGCAGAGGCAGTTTTCCCCTGCGACATAATTCATGACTCACCTGGGTAATGCGCATGTATGCGAAGAAAGAGAAGCCGAGCTTGATTGGCGGGACAGTTTGGGCGCCTTGGAGGAGGAGCTGACGTGGCAAAAGCTCATTCCGCATTCTATCAACAGCAGGCTCGAAGATATCAAAGCAGAGAAGCACGGGCCAAAGCTTACAATGTTGGCGAATTAGTTCTCGCCTCACGGACAAGAAAAAGGACAAACTCAAGCCCAAATGGGAGGGTCCCTTCATCATCGACCAAGTCCTGACCGGCGGAGCGTACCGTCTGCGAAACGCATCGGATAACCGACTCAAGCCGAACCCATAGAATGCAGCCCGTCTCCGAAGATTCTACGCCTAGCGCCGGATTCTGAGTTCGTCTCCTTCCTCCGTCTATACTTTATACTTTAAGCTGTCTTTTTTTTCCTTCTCCCTCCTTTTTTTTCCGAAGCCGTCGGAGGCTCGTTTGTGCATTGTTCGCACACACTTGACGCGCTATCCGCGCTCATTATACCTGGGGGCTTCTTTAACAGAAGCTTATTTATACGGGCTTTCTGCCCAACACATGTGTCACACTTTCGCATGTGCCTTTTATTCACCATTATATGCATCGATATGACTTAAGTTTTGGCCAAGCTGGGTTGCCTGGCTCCTGTGCTTACCCCTACGTTCCCGATTGTTCGGCTAGGTGGTAAAGGGAGCACCTCTGCGATTGTTACACGGTCAGCCGGACGTGTACCTCAGACTGGGTGAAGCCGAAAGCTAGCGTTCTTAAGGGAATATTCGGTCAGTGATCTAAAAGACGATTACTTACTTATTCATTTATCTGCCCCCAGATGTTTTTCTGCTTTTTACGCAGTCCGGACATGCACTTTAGGGCATACCTCCCAGGGAAAGGAACCCCTAACGGAACTATTCTCCGTGGAAGATGTTTCTTACTAACCATGTAATATAACATAACTAGTTGGGCACTTGTCTGATAAATCACTCATGACCCCTACGCCTGGTCTCCACGCATGACACGGATTTTACATAACCGAGAGGGTATACGGACACACTCCGGACTATAGGGTCCCGAGGTTGAAGCGAAAAGGTCCACTACGACAAACGATCTACAATCCGGCTAGAAGGCATTTTACATGTCATTTTAAATTACATAGTCAAATTGACTGATTGTATTCCTCTTCAATGCCATCTAATAGGCTGTCTAATTTACAGTCCTGCTGGGAATACTTTGCGGCCAACTCTACTTGGCCGTATACCAAGCTCACAGGGATCTCCTTCCCATCGGGCCCCACAGGTCCGACCTCGGCCATGTGGTTTGGGTCAGCCTTCGTGTACCGCGTCTTCACCATGGCCCAGGCCTCCCTAGCGCCTTGACGGCAGGCATATCTTCCATAGTCGGAAGCGCCGCCATGCTCCCTGAAGCCTCTCTGCAAGCTCTCCAAGGCCTTCGGGCAGGGAGATAGATGGCCACAAGGCATGGGCGACGTCTTTCATCACCTGCCGAACTCGTCCGTGCAGTTGTAGCAGCTCGGGAAGCAGGTCACCCGTTGAACCAGGCATTTCCTCTGCAGGACGACCTGTGAGCATACCTACAGACATATTTTAGTTAGTCGACTTCCTCGCCGAACTCTTTTTCAAAGTTCGCTCAAGCACTTACTATAAATGCCGTGACGACGCCGCCGATTCTCCTTAACGGAGTCTGACAGCTGGGCACGAACATCCTTTAGTTCCTCACCCAGCTGGGTGTTGGCATCTTGGAGATTATTTTTCTCTTGCCTCACCCTTGTAAGCACATTCTTGCCGGCCTTTAACCGGCGCAAGAGCTGCTGCTTGTCCGGATCTAGTCCGACGCCATCTGCAATATTATTGTCAGACTTATACTGTAACGCCCTGGATACAACTTTCCATATTCATAACTCCAACTCTTGCCTTTTCCGGAGATGCGATATGATTTTACCTTCGTGGTTAGGTTTTGTCTTTTGTTTTGCATTTTGTTCATGTCTTGCATCTCATCTCATGGCATCATGTGCTTTGCATCCACATGTTTTCATAAAGCTTGCACCCGTCCGTAGTTGCCGCGTTCCCCTTGCCTTCTTTGACCGTTCCAAGACCAATCGGGTTTTCGCTTCCCTCTTGACCGTGACCACCTAACCTCTTTCGCTAGCTCGCAGCCCCCTCGCGCGTGTCCGAAACTTACCCAAACCCAACCTGCTCAGTCATCACCGTTGGTTTCAGTTCATCCCCAAACATGTATAAAACATCTCCGTTTTCTCTTTTGGACTCCCTAACCCATTTAATCCGGACCGCCCGATCGCGATCGGAGGATCCAAATCATCCCCTTCAGATATATATATATATATATATATATATATATATATATATATATATATATATATATATATATATATATATATATATATATATATATATATATATATATATATATACCTAGTCCATTTCTAGACCAAACCCTATTTTCTAGGGATCCTCCTCCCGCCGCCACTCTATCTGGTTCCCCTCGGGATCACCCGGCCGAACCAACCAGCGCCTCCCCTGGTCTGCTCCTTGTTTTCCCCATTGACCCAATCCCCTAGCACCGCTGCCATCTTCCCCTTGTTTTCAGCGCCACCCATTCAGCATTGCAGCCCACTCCTGTCCGATCCATCCTATCGATCCGGCCGCCACCGACCTCCTTCGTCTCGTCCCGGCACGGACGTGGAGCCGCGACTCCCGTCCGGACCTCCTCACTGCCGAGGCTGCTGCCTCCCGTCGTCTTCCTCGGCAGGAGCTCACGCCCGAGCTCCATCGCCACCCGTTGCCCCTCGCCGGAGCAACACCAGCAGGACCCCACGGCCTCCTCTGCCCTCTCCTCCAGCCGGCCCCAAGCAGCACCACCACCAGGTCAGCCCCATCGCGCCACCTCTCCCTTCCCTTCCTTCCTATGGTTCCTTCCTTCTCCTCTCACGTTTCGCCCCTCTCTGTGCTTTCCACGCAGAAGCACCACGCCATGGCCGCGCCCCATCGAAGCTTGCAGCTCCTCCGCCAGCCCGCCGCCGCTTTGATCCGGCAGGGAACGGGCACACCGGCGACCTCCTCCGACCGAATCCGGGTCCGCCTCCCTCTGCCCGTCCCTCTCCTTCTCGTATCTCCTTTCTCCCTCACCGCTACTTCTCTGAATGTGTTCCCCTGCCATGTCCTTGCAGCACCATAGCCGCCCGTCAAGTTCGCGTCCTGGCCCCGATCTGGACCGGATCTCCTCTGCTCCGCCGCCTCGCTGCCGAATCCGCCCCGTTCCGGCCGATTCCCGCCGACCCCGGCACCAGGACCTTCGGTGATGCTGCCTTCTGCGTCGCCTTGAACCTGCAACTGCCTCTGTTTTTCATGTGACGCCCGGATAATTAAGCTACAATAACCCTCTACTAGTGATGCCGCGTCACCTAGATTACTGTGAGAAATCTCGCGTTAGTTCGAAACCGATTCAATTTCGAATTCAAAATCAAGTCAAACATTAAAGGTTTTCTGATATTAAAACTAAAATGTTCGGGTGGTTCCAAATAATTCATAAGTAATTATGGTGGAGGAACCACACTTTTATAAAAGGCATAAATACTCTAAAATGTTTTGAATAGTAGCAAAAACAATTAGTTGAATTCCTTTTACAATAAATAAAATATTAAACTATTTTATTTAGTTACCCAAATTAATGTGGCGATAGTATGTATAAGCAATACCAATTTAGGAACCGTTGATGTATTTTGTAAATTTAAAATAAAAGAAAACTACACATAAAACAGAAAAGAAAAGTAAAAAAGAAAAGGCAAAAAAAAAGGAAAGAGAGAAGGCCCTCCCCCACTGGGCTCCGGCCCAGCAGGCCGGCCCAGTCGACCACCGGCCCAGCCGGCCACCCCGCACGCCCCCATACCACCTCCCCCGAACCCAAACCCGCACCCGAACCCCACACTCCCACCTCCCCTCCCTACGCCGTCGCCCACTCACCCAGAGGAGGCGCCCTGTTGATCCCTTCCCCGGCACCCGTCGCCGGGCGCCCACCCCGACGCCGTCCTCCTCGCCTCCTCCCCTCCCGATCCAGGAGCCCTAACGCCGTGCCCGACCCGCCATTCGCCGCGGGGACCCTCCTCGCCGGACGCCTCGCAGCTCATCGGTCGAGCCCCGCCGCGTCCTCCTCAGGCGGCCTTTCTTGGCCGACGCCCGTCGCTCGTCGACTTGGCCGATCGCAGCCGCTACCGGAATGCAACCGTCCCCGTCCTCCTCCCCAACGACTCCCCGAGGCCAACGTCGTTCGCCGTCGCTGCCACCTCGCCTCGCCGCCGCGTTCCCCTGCATCGGGCCTTCCCTGCAACGCGGGTGAGGAACCCCCCTCCTCCTCTCACGGTCACCTTGCAGCGCTTTCTTGGCGGCGCCAGCGCCCGTCGCGATCACCGTGCCGCGTGGCCCCCATCACCGCCTGCCGCGCAATCTCGCCGACTGCGCCCGTCGCCGGCATTCCCCCCCACCGTCCTCTGCTGTAGTCCGGCACTCGGCCGACCTCGCCGGTGCCGTTCAGCCCGACCTAAATCGCGGCCCGATGCGTCGCTTCGGCCGGCGCCATCGGCCGCTTCGGCCCTACGGGTTGGGCATCGCTAGTGCCTGACCCGTAATCGCTAGCATGGCGCCCGCTAAGGCCCACTGGTCAATGACATGGGGGTCCCACCCCAAAACGTTAAAAAAAGGATTAAAATAATAATAAAATAAATAAAAATAAAAATGCTAATTAATTAATTAATTAACTAAGTTAATTAACTTAATTAATCATGGTTACTTAACCTAATTAATCTGTTAATTAAACTAACTAGGGTAATTAGTTAACAGTCACTGACTAACGGGACCCACCTGTCAGGTTGACCAAGTCAACCCTGTTGACTGCTGACGTCATAAATCCATTTTCGAATTAATTAAATAATTAATTAAAATTCCAGAAATTAATAAAATCTTTAGAAAATCATATCTTTTAATCCGTAACTCGGATTAAAATATTTTCAACATGAAAGTTACTCGAGCGGCGAGGCGAATCCGGATCGCGGTCCGTTCGTCCGCCACGCACCCTAACATATCAAACTCGCAACTTTCCCCTCCGGCTCCTGCTGAAAACACGAAACACCGGGATATTTTCCCGGATGTTTCCCCTTCACCGGTATCGCCTATCCCTACGTTAGGTCACCCCTAGCACAACGTATTGCCGCGTCTTGCTTTGTGTTACATTTGATTGCTCTGTTATTTATTGTGTTCCCCCTCCGTTACTCCTTTCCGATAGACTCCGAGACCGATGCTGATGCCCCTGTGGTCGACTACGTCACCGACGACCCCTCCTTGTCTGAGCAACCAGGCAAGCCCCCCCTTTGATCACCAGATATCGCCTACTCTTCTCTATACTGCTTGCATTAGAGTAGTGTAGCATGTTCTCGCTTTCAGATACTCCTATCTTCTTTGCATAGCGACCTTGTTACTCTTTGTTGTTACCTTACGCAATCCTATATGCTTAGTATAGGATGCTAGTACTTTCATCTGTGGCCCTACATTCTTGTCAAATGCCGTGCTATACTATCGGGCCGTGATCACTCGGGAGGTGATCACGGGTATATACTATATACTTTATACATGATACATGTGGAGACTAAAGTCAGGTCGGCTTGTGGAGCACCCGCGAGTGATTCACGGATTGGGGGCTGAAAGGACCTTTGTCCCGACGGCCCTCTGGATGGATCTTTGTGGCGGAGCGACAGGGCAGGTTGAGACCGCCTAGGAGAGAGGTCGGCCTGGCCCTGCTCGGGCGCTCATGGATACTTAACACGCTTAACGAGGTCTTGGTATTTGATCTGAGTTGGCTCTGAGCTTATACGCACTAACCATCTACGCGGGAGTAGTTATGGGTATCCGGCGTCGTGGTATCACCAAGCACTTCAGACGTCCGACGGAGCGGCGCCGGATTGGACTGAACGCCTGTTAGGCTAGGTCTGCTTCCGGCCACAGACGCAACGCAAGTGTGTGCTTTCAGGCGATGGGCCTGCACCCTGGCGGCTTAGGTTTAGACCGGCGTCTTTGGCCTCTGTTGAGCCTAGGTAGGGCTGCGGCGTGTTGATCTTCCGCGCCGGGCATGACCCAGAAAGTGTGTCGGCCAAATGGGATCAAGCGTCTTTGGGTAAGATGGTGCACCCTGCAGGGAAGTTAATCTATTCGGATAGCCGTGATCTTGATAACAGGGCGACTTGGAGTTGTACCTTGAGCTTATGACAACTAGAACCGGATACTTGATAAAACACACCCTTCCAAGTGCGGATACAACCGGTGGTCGCTCTCTCTCGTGGATATGAGGAGGGATCGCGGGTAGGATTCTTGCTATGTGATGTTACTTGGAGGACTTCACTTGTCCTCTTCTACTGTTGCAAGACGGTGACCAAGCGTAGTCTTCGTTAAGACTAGCTATCCCCTTCTTATTACGGCATTACTGATTCGGTCCACGATATGGCCCTTTACACATATATCCATGCATATGTAGTGTAGCTCCTTGCTTGCAGTACTTCGGATGAGTACTCACGGTTGCCTTGTTCCCCCTTTTTCCCTACCTCTACTCGATTGCTGCAGCAGACGATGGAGCCCAGGAGCGACGCCACCGTCAATGGCGACTACTAGCTGGAGGTCCCTACTACTACGTGCAGCCGGCGGCGGCGACCGAGGAGTAGCTAGGAGGATCCCGGGTAGGAGGCCTGTTCCTCTTTTGATCTGTATCCCGGTTTGTGCTAGCCATCTTATGGCACCTTGTTTAACTTATGTACGTACTCAGATATTGTTGCTTCCGCCGACTTCGTCTATGATCGAGCACTTGTATTCGAGCCCTCGAGGCCCTGGCTTGTATTATGATGCTTGTATGACTTATTTTATTTGTAGAGTTGTGTTGTGATATCTTCCGTGAGTCCTTGATCTTGATCGTACACCTTTGCGTGCATGATTAGTATCACGATTAAATCGGGCGTCCTGAGATTGGAATCGAGCCATTGCTGTAGGAATCCCCTTTCCAACTCCTTGGCGAAGTTGAGTCTAGACATTGCAAAACTTTTACTAACATGGCTGTGTGTCTTACGGGCTGCGTCGCCCGTTGGGTCGTAGTAGGATCTTTTACTCCTCGACCTTTACTGCGGGCCTCTGATCTCTCCTCTATGCGGGTTAAATGAAGTTTACCAAATCTAACATTAGGATCTCGTTATCACTTTCACCGGAGGGCCCCTTTGTCTTGATGATCGTCTGCTTGCACGAAGACCTTGAAGATACTCTTATTTGTTAACCCGAGAACTTGTGTTCATCGCGTTTGCTATTCCGACCACCGATAAATCCTTATGGATAACTACTTACACTTGCCATTCATACGATCATCCCCATTGATCTTGTTACTACAAGATACCTCAAGTTTTCTCTATTGTTCCGAGAATACTTTGTGCCTCTTGCCTAGCAGTTCTTTGCCACATGAATACCCCTTCAAATAAATCCTCGCACTTGTCGAGTATCCGCTCATCCCCAGTTGTCATGTGTTTCTCAAAAGTCTTGTAAATACTATTCGATCTTCCGAAAATCCTCTAGAGCCTTGGCTCTTGAAATTCTTGCTTGCTTGCATTATGGTTAATCCCATAAGTCTCGTAGTCATGTTGACATTCCTTGTCATTATCATTTTGAGTCTGTTGACTCAATATGTTTGCGAATACTCGCAATCATCATTGATCCTTATAAATTACTTTTCCGGCTGAGCTGCCATTCTTTTACTGAAATTGGTTCTCGACCAATCCAATTGTCTTTGATTGTACCCTAAGGCTATTCAACTTATCCACCCCTAATCGAGCATTGCTTCTGATCCCTTGATTTGGAAATCATAATTCCTTTGCATTTGACAATTGAGTTAGTCAGTTGTTTCTATAATCTGCTTCCTCTAGTTGAGTACCGATGCTCACGTCAGATTCCTTGTGGACCACCAGATCCTTTGTTGGATTTTATCTGACAACGCCCTTCATATTCAATAAACTTGTGAGCCTTTTCGGATACATAATGCCTTTGGTAAATTGTATCGTCTCGCTTTCTCAACCATGCTCGCCTTGAGCTTGAGTTAATTACTTCTAAAGATTACGGTATATGATTCTAAGATGCCCGATGGGTTGAACCTATGCCTTCTTTAATATGTGTGAACTCGAAAGTTTTCACGAGTCGTACTCTTACGGTATTTTGCGGATAAAATTTCAACGCTATAACTTCATCGGCGAGAAGTGAATGAAAGGGTATGCATTGGAGAAGTGGGGAGTCGACCTTGAACCTTGTGTTCATGCCCATGGACGCGATATATATCCTATCATGAAAGCTTCTTGTAACAATAACTATGTCCTTGATAACTAACATATGGTATCTGTGAATTGATCCCTTGCAACCGTGGTTCCGACCATGATTGTTCTTCCTTGATCTCATTTCTCAGACAAGTTAAAACAATTGTCTCCTATGGATCAATACACCAGTCCAACCTTTATTTTGATCTGTCGTTGAGTGTTACCCCCTGGTATCTCGAGATTATCATGGAACTGCATAACATCTTATGAGTTCTTCATCAAGTGCTACCTTCCCACTGATTCCAATTTTTCACGGGCTCACGAGTTATTAAACACTCAAAGACACCGATAACAGAACCAAGTCCGCACTACGGTTCAACAACTCTTCAGTAAGCTTCTATAAGTACGAGTTTGTACCCGATCACGCCATTCCTAGCCTGTTTGGATATATCATTGTCGTGATGATTCTAACTGTGCTACCCGGTCCTTCTCCTCGGAGCACAAAATTCGACGGTGAGCTAATCTTACCATCAATCTTCCTCGTCATACCGTTGGTCCTTGGACAGCAAGCTTGATTTCGAGTTTGTGTCGTACCCTTGGTTCCAATACCCTTTTCACTTCATCATTACTTTTAATTGATGTCATCGCCGACCGATTACATCTTCATGAACTCTCGCGACAAAGGTGTCGTGATCATCAACATTCTGAGCTCATCCAGGATATCAATTGAATTCATGATGAGAAATACCATCCTTGCCCTCGATGAATTGTATTATCATCGACCACTTTATTGCCTTCCCACCAACACGAGCTTGTTCATGTTTGGTGTTATACCTTGAGTTCCTTGCTATCCAGCAATTGTTCTTCTTTACCTTGGAGTATTACCATCCTTTATGTCAAGAATGTTACGAGATTTGTTCCACCTCTTGAGAATTCTTGACATAGAAATACTTCTCACCATCACCATTCTTTCTTGGTCCCGTGTTAATTCCAACATGTGAGCGGTGTTGGTTGGATTCTTTCCTTCTAGCAACCCTATTTTTTCGAAGTTAATGGTCGAAAGTTCATTCTTAGGCTATTGATTATTGAATCACCATTACGACATTGGTCGTGCAACCCAACCCATATTTGGGCGCACCTTTCAACCAATGTTTAGTTGTGTATGTTTTCCTCGAGCATACATCCTTATATCATTTGATCTGACAAATGTTATCTCCTTGTTCACTTAATTTTGGAAATCCATCTTTTGGGAATCTCGGTGAATTGCCGTTGAGTTCACCAGACACCTCCTTGTCCTCTCCTTGGGTTAATGATGGACTCTTGTTAACGGAAATCACTTCATAGTTCATTTCCCCGAGAATCTTACAATGTCATCTCGTCAATTTGCGTTGCACCTTTTCTTCTCGGTATCCTAAGTCACGAGGTATCCCGACACCAATCGGATCTGAATCTCGATTAGGATATGATGGTTGGGACAACTTTCAAGAGTTATGATGTTGATCCTTTGATGACCCGGTAGCATGATGTCATGCCTAGCACCCCCCCCCCCGGCGGGAGGACCTATCATTATAGATTCCTTTTCAGCAAGGTTATCCGTTCATCCATGAGGGAATTGTAATAATGGTTCTACAAGTTATTCCTGATGGATCCTTCGTGATTCCAAAGTCTGATCTTCACCTGAAGACCATGTCAATGCTATCTCGAAGCATGCCAATGGTACTCCGATTTGCAACAGGAACATTTGAAGCACGATGCTAGATTTTTTTTTATCATTTATCCTAACACCGTTGTATGGGTAATATCATGAGATTCCTTCTCCCCTTACCTAAATGGTTTTCTACTTTATATCCTGTCATGGATATCTTGCTTTGCTTGTCCTTGGGAAGGATATACCCTTGAAATATGTGTTTAAACACATTTTCCTTTCCATTGTTCTGTTTAAATCTGATAATCATATCTTCCTTTCCATTGTTTGGTTTAACCTTTCTTGTGATCTAAGAGATCTAAGCAGTAATATTCTCCTGCTTTTGTAAACACCTCGGTGTACAATTCTGTCAGAAAGACCTGTTATTTTGGTGATGACATTAGGTAACCACCGATGGGCCGAGAACTTTGCCTATTGGTCCGCCTCGTTCAACGAAAGGGAAGATGGTTCTCTTCGTCCCTCGCCCTTGGTACCGACGTTGTTACCGACATAACTGACAGGTTATTCTCTGGCATGCCTTGCTATCATAGCCGTGCAAGATGTCACCGCTCTTTCAGCGTTTAACCCACATGGTGGGCCCATAACCCACAGTTCCACATGAGCGAAACCTGACTCTCCTACACCCCCTATTCCCAAGGTTGTTCCTCGTGTGTGACCTCGTATGTAATTCACGAGCCATCTTCCAAGGGATCATCAAATCTGTTGCCGGACGCAATACTTACTCCCGATTGCTTTGAGCCCCTTTCACGCCCTGTTTCAGGCATCGAAAGGTTGCCTTCTCGCTCGAAACTTCCCATGAAACCTCATTACTTTGCTCTCGATATTTTTAAGTTTCAATTCGAGAGTTACTTTCTGCCACCTTCCTCGATGATATCGACCAGATAGTCAACCTGGTAGAGGTTCGTTCTCCCGGAATACCCCCATATTTATACGTAAGTACGATGGAGTTCTCGAAGGAAGGACAACAACTTCATCTCGATGACCTAAAGCAGAGAAATGAAGACATCAATGTAATGGATCAACCTCTTCGAGAAGAGCAAGCCAGAATGAGTAGACCCGCTAGATTCGTTACCAAACCTCCCCACCTTACACCCTCTTAAATCTCGGACGAGATTTCTTGTAGAAGGAGGAGAATTATGGCCTTGGGATAATTAAGCTACGGTAACCCTCTACTAGTGATGCCGCGTCACCTAGAATTCTTGTGACAAATCTCGCGTTAGTTCAAACTGATTCAAATTAATTCAAAATCAAGTCAAACATTAAAGGTTTTCCGATATTAAAACTAAAATGTTCGGGTGGTTCCAAATAATTCATAAGTAATTATGGTGGAGGAACCACACTTTTATAAAAGGCATAAATACTCTAAAATGTTTTGAATAGTAGCAAAAACAATTAGTTGAATTCCTTTTACAATAAATAAAATATTAAACTATTTTATTTAGTTACCCAAATTAATGTGGCAGTAGTATGTATAAGCAATACCAATTTAGGAACCGTTGATGTATTTTGTAAATTTAAAATAAAAGAAAACTACACATAAAACTGAAAAGAAAAGTAAAAAAGAAAAGGCAAAAAAAAAGGAAAGAGAGAAGGCCCTCCCCCACTGGGCTGCGGCCCAGCAGGCCGGCCCAGTCGACCACCGGCCCAGCCGGCCACCCCGCACTCCCCATTACCACCTCCCCCGAACCCTAACCCTCACCCGATCCCCACTCTCCCTCGTCCCCTCCCTGCACCGTCGCCCACTCACCCAGAGGAGGGGCGCCCCCTGTTCGATCCCTTCCCCCCCCCCCCCCCCCGGCACCCCGTCGCCGGCGCCCACCTTGACGCCGTCCTCCTCGCCTCCTCCCCCTCCCGATCTGGGAGCCCCAACGCCGCGCCCGACCCGCCATTCGCGCTGGGGACCCTCCCTCGCCGGACGCCTCATGACTCATCGGTCGAGCCCCGCCGCGTCCTCCTCGTAGGCCGGCGCTTCTTGGCGTTGCCCGTCGCTCGTCGACGGCCAGCCTTCGCCTCACCGCCGGAATGCAACCGTCCCCGTCCTCCTCCCCAACGACTCCCCGAGGCCAACGCCGTTCGCCGTCGCTGCCACCTCGCCTCGCCGCCGCGTTCCCCTGCATCGGGCCTTCCCTGCAACGTGGGTGAGGAACCCCCCCTCCTCCTCTCACGGTCACCGCACGCCCTAAGGCCCGGCGCCCGTCGCGATCACGTGCCGCCGTGGCCCCTGTCACCGCCATGCCGCCGCAATCTCGCGCCCGGCTGCGCCCGTCGCCAACATCCCCCAGCGTCCTCTGCTGTAGTCCGGCACTTTCGGCCGACCTCGCAGTGCCGTTCGGCCAACCTCATCGGCCCGATGCGTCGCTTCGGCCTTGGCGCCCATCGGCGGCCGCTCGGCCCTCGCCTGGTCGGGCATCGCTAGTGCCCGCAGCCCGTAACCGCTAGCGCCGGCGCCCGCTAAGGCCCACTGGTCAATGACATGGGGGTCCCACCCCAAAACGTTAAAAAAAGGATTAAAATAATAATAAAATAAATAAAAATAAAAATGCTAATTAATTAATTAATTAACTAAGTTAATTAACTTAATTAATCATGGTTATAACCTAATTAATACATTAATTAAACTAACTAGGGTAATTAGTTAACGATCAGCGACTAACGGACCCACTGTCAGGTTGACCAAGTCAACCACTGTTGATTCTTGACGTCGACATGACATCATGCTGACGTCATAAATCCATTTTCGAATTAATTAAATAATTAATTAAAATTCCAGAAATTAATAAAATCTTCAGAAAATCATATCTTTTAATCCGTAACTCGGATTAAAATATTTTCAACATGAAAGTTACTCGAGCGGCGAGGCGAATCCGGATCGCAGTCCGTTAGTCCACCACGCACCCTAACATATCAAACTCGCAACTTTCCCCTCGGCTCCTGCGCAAGAAAACCACGAAACAGGGGATATTTTCCGGATGTTTCCTCCTTCACCGGTATCGCCTATCCCTACGTTAGGTCACCCCTAGCACAACGTATTGCCGCGTCTTGCTTTGTGTTACATTTGATTGCTCTGTTATTTATTGTGTTCCCCATCCGTTACCCCTTTTCGATAGACTCCGAGACCGTCTTTGATGCACTGTGGTCGACTACGCCAAGCGACCCCTCCTTGTCACGAGCAACAGTGCAAGCCCCCCCCCTTGATCACGGATATATCGCCTACTCTTCTCTATACTGCTTGCATTAGAGTAGTGTAGCATATTCTTTGCTTTCAAATACTCCTATCTTTCGCATAGCGACCTTGTTACTACTGTTGTTACCTTACCTGCAATCCTATATGCTTAGTATAGGATGCTAGTACTTTCATCTATGGCCCTACATTCTTGTCCGTCTGCCGTGCTATACTATCGGGCCGTGATCACTCGGGAGGTGATCACGGGTATATACTATATACTTTATACATGATACATGTGGAGACTAAAGTCGTCGGCTTGTGGAGCACCATGAGTGATTCACGGATTGGGGCTGAAAGGACCTTTGTCCCGACGGCCCTCTGGATGGATCTTTGTGGCGGGCGGCAGGCGAGTTGAGACCGCCTAGGAGAGAGGTCGGCTGGCCTGATGGCGTTCGCGGATACTTAACACGCTTAACGAGGTCTTGGTATTTGATCTGAGTTACTCTGAGCTTATACGCACTAACCATCTCTGGCGGGAGTAGTTATGGATATCCGGCGTCGTGGTATCGGCAAGCACTTGACGTCGGCTGACGGGCCGGCCGGATTGGGCTGAACGCCTGTTAGGCTAGGTCTGCTTACGGTCAGCGTCACATAGCGTGCGAGGTGTGCTTTCAGGCGATGGCCCCGGACCCTAACGGCGCTTAGGTTTAGAACCGGCGTCTTGGCCTCTCTGTTGAGCCTAGGTAGGGCTGCGGCGTGTTGATCTTCCGCGGCGGGCATGACCGAGGAAAGTGTGTCCGGCCAAATGGGATCAAGCGTCTTTGGGTAAGATGGTGCACCCTGCAGTGAAGTTAATCTATTCGGATAGCCGTGATCTTGATAACGGGGCGACTTGGAGTTGTACCTTGAGCTTATGACAACTAGAACCGGATACTTGATAAAACACACCCTTCCAAGTGCGAGATACAACGGTGGTCGCTCTCTCTCGGGGATATGAGGAGGGATCGCGGGTAGGATTCTTGCTATGTGATGTTACTTGGAGGACTTGACTTGTCCTCTTCTACCTGTTGCAAGACGGTGACGAAGCGTAGTCTTCGTTAAGACTAGCTATCCCCTTCTTATTACGGCATTCTGCGATTCGGTCCTTGATATGGCCCTTTACACATATATCCATGCATATGTAGTGTAGCTCCTTGCTTGCAGTACTTTGGATGAGTACTCACGGTTGCCTTGTTCCCCTTTTTCCCCTACCTCTACTCGATTGCTGCAACAGACGATGGAGCCGGGAGCGTGACGCCACCGTCGATGGCGATTACTACCTTTGGAGGTCCCTACTACTACGTGCGGCCCGGCGGCGACCGGGGAGTAGCTAGGAGGATCGAGCGGGGAGGCCTGTTCCTCTTCGATCTGTATCCCGGTTTGTGCTAGCCATGTTATGGCACCTTGTTTTAACTTATGTACGTACTCGAGATATTGTTGCTTCCATTGACTTCGTCTATGATCAAACACTTGTATTCGAGCCCTCGAGGCCCCTGGCTTGTATTATGATGCTTGTATGACTTATTTTATTTGTAGAGTTGTGTTGTGATATCTTCCCGTGAGTCCCTGATCTTGATCGTACACCTTTGCATGCATGATTAGTGTACGATTAAATCGGGGGCGTCGCATTTCAGTAACGAGAAGGAGCAGCTCGCTCGCCTCGCGTTGACCACGGCTGGGCCACATCTCGCGCTGCTGGCAAGGAGCCCCTTCCAGCCTCCCCCTTCCTCGGATCGGGCCATGGCCCATGGTGAGAAACCCCCCAGCCTCTCCTGTGCACTATCGGGCCAGCCAGATTCGTCCCGTGGATGTTTTTTTCCCATTCTGCGATTTAGCTATTTATCTAGAGAGTGCAGTTTTGCAGATTACCCCTCATGTTCATGCATTTAATATCTCTCAAACCGTGCATCGGATTAAAATGTTTTAAACATGTAAAATGCTTAGAATTTTGTGTAGATTAATACTATGCCACTGTCATCCATGTTTAAAATGTTAAAAGTGTTGTTTGTTTAAATTTTCTCAAATGTCATGCTAAAATGATTTATTACATAACTAAATAACCGTAGCTTGGTTTTAAATAAACTTTATATGTAAATGGGGTAGAAAAATGCATAGATTAACATGGTGCATTTTATTTTTCTGTTTAACAACAATAAAATATGTTTAGGGCAGAACAGTACCGAATCTAAAATATGCATATGGGGATTTTACGGAATTGTTGTTTGTTGTTTCCGGCCTCATTTAAAATTGCCTAGATAGATAGTTTTGTTATGTTTCACCTCTTGCCATGTTAACAACATTTAATCTTGTCATGCACCATACTTGATTGTGCAACATGACTTGTTCATGTGTTGTGTGTTTACCATGTTGTTTGTTTCTTTCTGGTTGTGCTCCTTCTCGTTAGTTCCTGTTTCGTTGCGATCGTGAGGATTCGTTCGCCTACGCTTGGTTCGTCTTCGTGGCTTCATCCGCTTCATGGATTCGTTCTTCTTCCTAGCGGGATTTCAGGCAAGATGACCCTCACCTTGGATCTCATTACTATCATTGCTATGCTAGTTGCTTCGTTCTACCGCTATGCTGCGTTACCTACCACTTGCTTATCAAGCCTCCCAAATTGACATGAACCTCTAACCTTTGTCACCCTTCCTAGCAAACTATTGTTTGGCTATGTTACCACTTTTGCTCAGCCCCTCTTATAGCGTTGCTAGTTGCAGGTGAAGATGAAGATTGCTCCATGTTGGATTATGTTTATGTTGGGATATCACAATATCTCTTATATTATTAATGCATCTATATACTTGGTAAAGGGTGGAAGGCTCGGCCTTATGCCTAGTGTTTTGTTCCACTCTTGCCGCCCTAGTTTCCGTCATATCGGTATTATGTTCCCGGGATTTTGCGTCGCTAACGCGGTTGGGTGATTTATGGGACCCCCTTGACAGTTCGCTTTGAATAAAACTCTTCCAACAAGGCCCAACATTGGTTTTACATTTGCCTCAGCCTATTACCTTTTCCCTTGGGAGTCGCGCATCCCGAGGGTCATCTTTATTTTAGGCCCCGGGCCAATGCTTGTCTAAGTGTTGGTCGAACTAGAGCTTATGCAGCGCCTCCTCGGGAAACTTCGAGGCCTGGTTTTAGTTATGCGGACTGCTCATCCGGTCGTGGCACGAGGCGAGATCTGTGGCTACTATCGGGGTGTCGGCATCTTGGGAGGTCTTGCTGGTCTTGTTTTACCATTGTCGAAATGTCTTGTAAGCGGGATTCCGAGACTGATCGGGTCTTCAGGAGAAGGAATATCCTTCGTTGATCGCAAGAGCTTATCATGGGCTAAGTTGGGACACCCCTGCAGGGTATAAACTTTCGAGAGCCGTGCCCGCGGTTATGTGGCAGATGGGAATTTGTTAATATCCGATTGTAGTAAACCTGAAGTAAACTCTTCTAAAATACACCAACCGTGTGTGTAATCGTGAGTGTCTCTTTTTGGGGCTGATCGAGAGGAGAACACGGTTTCTGGGTTATGTCTGACGTAAGTAGGAGTTCAGGATCACTTCTTGATCATTACTAGTTGATGGCCGCTTGCTTTGCTTCTCTTCTCGCTCTTATTTGGGTAAGTTAGCCACCATATATATGCTTAGTCGCTGCTGCAACCTCACCACTTTACCCCTTCCTTACCCATTAAGCTTTGCTAGTCTTGATACCCATGGTAATGGGATTGCTGAGTCCTCGTGGCTCACAGATTACTACACCAGCGATTGCGGTACATGTTATGCGATGATCATGACGCGAGAGCGATGTTTACTCGTTTGGAGCTCTTCTTACGCTTCTTCGATCGGGGATAGGTTCGGTCGGCAGCACTGGGCTAGCGAGGTGGATGTTGTTTGAGTTTACATTTATGTTTCATCCGTAGTCGGATGTTGATCTTGTATGTTGTATTGTTGTATTCATGTGACATTGTATGTATTGTATGTATCCCCACTATTATGTAATGTTGATGTAATGATATCCACCTTGCAAAAGCGTCTTCAAGATGCGCTTCTATCCTTGGTGGGACCTTTGAGTTCCTTTAGGATAGGGTCGCATCTTGGGCGTGATAAGTTAGTATCGAGCCTCGACCAACCATAGGAGCCCCTTGTTTGTTGGCCGTTGTTGAGTCTAGAAGAAAACTATTACGAGTCTTAGGATTATATATATCGGAGTAGGATTCTTTTTACTCCTCGGTCCTTAAATCGCTCTGGTGAGGCCTCTGGCGTAGATGTTTTGTCTTTCCTCTCCTCAAATTTCACGAAAAAAATTTAGGATCACCACGGGTATCTTGGGATCGTTCAGATAGTCTTGTGGCGAGAACATTGTTCTTGGTGCCTCGACATTTAGGGGTTGTGGCGGTGTCCGGGGAGTTGAGCTCGAGGGTGTTGTCGTCACAATTTTATCGTTGCGATTCTGGAATACGAGTTTTGGCCACATCGAAAATCTCTTTTATGCAGTTGTTGGTGAGATAACCTCGGCGCCACCCGATCTTGGGGAGTTCGGGAGTATTGCCATAGCTCGTATAACGGATGCTTTTTGAAGGTTGAGGTACCACGATTTACGGAGTTTTCTTGGTTATGTGTTGACGGATGGATACAATTTGGATCTAGGTATTGTTAGTTTGGGTGATATATTTTGTATCCTGTATCCCCAACACCAGTTGCATAACGAGAAAGTTTCGGGAGTTTATAGGTGGGAATTCAAGTAGCTCCTAGAATATCTTTCCGACGGATGCATGATATGGGATTGGGTAAATCTCTATCATATGTATTTGTTCCGCTTATTTACGCAAGCCAATCCTTTGTTTTGTTTCAAGTTGTGGTATTTGAGTTGCTTCTATGTCAAGTGTTGATTCCATACCTTTCAAGCGGTGTTCTCATATTTCTATGGGAATACTAATCCTTCGTGTTCATCGGGGTCGTCATGTTAATTCTTTTCCAACCGGCGTGCTTCTCTTTAAGTGGATCCGATCATTTCAACATCCACAAGATAAGTTCTAAGTTTTTATCAACGGTATCCGTTTCATCCGTCCCCAAGTTGCCTTTGTTTTCCCGCCCTCCCACCCTTTTTCTTCAAGGACTCAGATTTCTTAATCATGTATCCTTTTATTTGTGGGAAGTCTCTTCATTCTTTTCTTTCAATGTTCTGATCCGGTGATTTCCCATGAAGATGCTCAACAGCTCCAAGTTCATCATTCTTCATTCTCGTATTCTTTTCCGGTGGATTTAACTCAAGCTTTCAGTGTTGATCATATTCCTTTCCTTGTTGCAAATGCTTTCTCTTGCCGATGCACCTCTTAATCATTCACTTCTCGCTATTCATTTGTTCTAGAGTGCTGAAGATATCTCACAAGACTTGTGTTTCCATTTTCAATCCGTTCAAGATATTTCGAGGTTGTTATCTCATTCAAGCCATTTAATTCAACCGGTACAACCTCTCTATAAAATCCTTCAACGATGTTTATTTCGAGTGGGCCCTAACCCACAGGTCTTTTCCAGGATCTTACCTGACTCTTCTAATTTTCCCGGACTTATTCTCAAATTATTTTTTTCAAAGTTTGACGTAAGAATGAATTTTCATCAGTCAAATGCTTTTCCAAGATCGATTTCGAATTATTTTCATTGTTCACGCAACCTCTTTACTTTTCATTCTCCCAGAGTATCTCAACAATTCATGGTGGTGTTTCTCGTCGTCATTCTCGGATTTTGAAGACCGAAGAAGAGTTCCTCTTAAATCCTTACCCGCTCTTCCAAAGATGCGTAGTTCAAGTTTGATGCCATCCTCTCATAATTGTTTTCGATTGTGGGAATTCTTTTCACCCATCCGGAGCATTTCGTGAGTTGTTTCCATTTCTTTCCTCCGAAGGCCATCATGTCATAATTCTTCATTCTCAGCGTGTAGCTACCGTTCTCCAAATCTTATCGGTGAATCGTTCAAATATCCTCTAATCAGTTCATGATCTCTTCATTCTCTTGTATCTAAATCCCCTCAAGTATCTTCATTCATTTTCCAATTCTTCCCTGTGAATTGTGCCTTTGCTACGTTCATTTTCAATTCTTATGGTGGTTCGTTCAAGATTTCACTTCCTTCGTTATCATATTAATTCATTCGTTGTTTCCAAATTCCACCGGTGGTTCCATCAATACCTTCTCAAGTTTGCGCTATATCTCTCTTAATCCTTTCTACGGGAATAAGTAGTATGCCAAATCCATTACTCGTCATCAATTTAATTTGATGAAGGATAAGCATATAATAAATCTTATTCTTATTTCCTCGAGGTGATTCAATTCTTTTCTTCCGGATATTGTTCATGATGAAGTAATTCTCGGTTCGAGTTGGTTCACCTTTCTTTTCTGGAGTTCCAAGTTTTCGGCATTATCTCATTGCAAAGCTCCTTCTAAATCATCGCAAGGCTTCACCCTGTGTTTTCAACTTCTCTTTCTTTTTATCATCCTTTCATTACCGGAGTTCTTCATGGAGGCTCTACATGGTGGTTCGTCAAGGATTCTTTTCATTCTTCAATTGTTCTTCAAGATTTATCTCGAAGTTATGATCCGTCAAACCATATTTCAAAATAAACATGGTGTTCAACACACGTTTTGTTTTGAGGAGCTCAATTATTCTTCATCTTGCATTCCAAAGTGCAATTCTTCCTACCTTATCTTTTGAGGTGGTGTTATGTCACTCTTGACAATTCCCTTCGCGTTTCATGATTCATATGTTATCAAGAATGAAATATTTTAAATCCATCATTTTCTCTTCGTTCAAGAGATCTTTTCAACCAATCAATCTTTTTGTTGGAGTTATATTGGGTTATATTTCACCTACAGCCTTCCCTAAGGAATGTAGCTATTTGTGGTGCTTATCAATGATCCAATTTTCTCCTTCTCATCTCGGTGAAGAAGTTTTTTTCATCTCTTCGGTGCTCTCAATCAAATCAGTGGTTTCCATTTGTGGCCGGTTGTCACCTCATAGTCTTGAGATGTTTTCCATAAGCCCACTACAAGCTTATTCGTTTCGTAGTTGGTTTTCCAACAACTCCGTTATAACCTTCTTGGAAGGGTGCTTTCCAAGCTCATTTGTGGCAAAAGTTGGCATTTTCTCCTACATTCTGTTATTCCAATGATCTATCTTCTACTCTTTCTTCCCGAGGCATTGTGATGTTGCTCTTTTCACTCATCATCTCGAATTGTGAGGATCGTGTTCTTTTCTTGCTTATCCATTTAATCGGAGTGTTGTATCATCTCTTCAATATCTTTTCATCTCATCAAGTTTTCTTCTCTTTTCTCTAGGGAGTGTTGTCCAGATTCTGTCATTGTTGTTCCTTCGCTATCTCATTATACCGAGGTGGTCATATTCTTTTCGTTCGTGAAGCTCTTATTTCCATGTCTTTCAACCTTCAAGTTCTCGTAATGCTCCTTGTTCCTCTTTTCTAACGAATTGTTTGCAATCTCGTTCACTCTGTTGTACTCTTTCTTTTAAATTGCTCAACCTCTCAAGGTTTGTGGTTTCACTCATTTGTCGAAGAAGCAACTTAGTTTTACCTATTCTCTTCCTCTTCCGTTTCTCTCCGGTGCCATCCTAGATCTCGGGACGAGATCCTCTCGTAGTGGTGGAGTGTTGTAACACCCCGGATACAACTTTCCATATTCGTAACTCCAACTCTTGCCTTTTCCGGAGATGTGATATGATTTTACCTTCGTGGTTGGGTTTTGTCTTTTGTTTTGCATTTTGTTCATGTATTGCATCTCATCTCATGGCATCATGTGCTTTGCATCCACATGTTTTCATAAAGCTTGCACCCGTTCGTAGTTGTCGCGTTCCCCTTGCCTTCTTTGACCGTTCTGAGACCAATCGGGTTTTCGCTTCCCTCTTGACCGTGACCACCTAACCTCTTTCGCTAGCTCGCAGCCCCCTCGCGCGTGTCCGAAACTTACCCAAACCCAACCTGCTCAGTCATCACCGTTGGTTTCAGTTCATCCCCAAACATGTATAAAACATCTCTGTTTTCTCTTTTGGACTCCCTAACCCATTTATTCTGGACCGCCCGATCGCAATCGGAGGATCCAAATCATCCCCTTTCGTATATATATATAGACCCTAGTCCATTTCTAGGCCAAACCCTATTTTCTAGGGATCGTCCTCCCCGCCGCCACTCTATCTGGTTCCCCTCGGGATCACCAGCGAACCAACCAGCGCCTCCCCTGGTTTGCTCCTTGTTTTCCCCATCGACCCAATCCCCTAGCACCGCTGCCATCTTCCCCTTGTTTTCAGCGCCACCCATTCAGCACTGCAGCCCGCACCTGTCCGATCCATCCTATCGATCCAGCCGCCGCTGACCTCCTTCGTCTCGTCCCAGCGCCGGACGTGGAGCCGCGACTCCCGTCAGACCTCCTCACTGCCCGAGGCTGCTGCCTCCCCGTCGTCTTCCTCGAGCAGGAGCTCACGCCCGAGCTCCATCGCCACCCGTTGCCCCTCGCCGGAGCAACACCAGCAGGACCCAACGGCCTCCTCTACCCTCTCCTCGAGCCGGCCACAAGCAGCACCACCACCAGGCCGGCCCCGTCGCGCCACCTCTCCCTTCCCTTCCTTCCTATGGTTCCTTCCTTCTCCTCTTACGTTTCGCCCCTCTCCGTGCTTTCCTCGCAGAAGCACCACGCCATGGCCGCGCCCCATCGAAGCTTGCAGCTCCTCCGCCAGCCCGCCGCCGTTTTGATCCGGCAGGAAACGGGCACACCGGCGACCTCCTCCGACCGGATCCGGGTCCGCCTCCCTCTGCCCGTCCCTCTCCTTCTCGTATCTCCTTTCTCCCTCACCGCTACTTCTCTGAATGTGTTCCCCTACCATGTCCTTCAGCACCATAGCCGCCCGTCAAGTTCGCATCCCGGCCCCGATCTGGACCGGATCTCCTCTGCTCCGCCGCCTGGCTGCCGAATCTGCCCCGTTCCGTCCGGTTCCCGCCGACCCTGGTGCCAGGACCTTCGGTGATGCCGTCTTCTGCGTCGCCTTGAACCTGCAACTGCCTCTGTTTTTCAGTAACGAGAAGGAGCAGCTCGCTCGCCTCGCGTTGACCACGGCTGGGCCACATCTCGCGCTGCTGGCAAGGAGCCCCTTCCAGCCTCCCCCTTCCCCGGACCGGGCCATGGCCCATGGTGAGAAACCCCCCAGCATCTCCTGTGCACTATCGGGCCAGCCAGATTCGGCCGTGGATGTTTTTTTTCCCGTTCTGCGATTAAGCTATTTATCCAGAGAGTGCAGTTTTACAGATTACCCCTCATGTTCATGCATTTAATATCTCTCAAACCGTGCATCGGATTAAAATGTTTTAAACATGTAAAATGCTTATAATTTTGTGTAGATTAATATTATGCCACTATCATCCATGTTTAAAATGTTAAAAGTGTTGTTTGTTTAAATTTGCTCAAATGTCATGCTAAAATGATTTATTTCATAACTAAATAATCGTAGCTCGGTTTTAAATAAACTTTATGGGGTATAAAAATGCATAGATTAACATGGTGCATTTTATTTTCCTATTTAACAACAATAAAATATGTTTAGGGCAGAAAAGTACCGAATCTAAAATATGCATATGGGGATTTTCAGGAATTGTTGTTTGTTGTTTCCGGCCTCATCTAAAATTGCCTAGATAGGTAGTTTTGTTATGTTTCACCTCTTGCCATGTTAACAACATTTAATCTTACCATGCATCATACTTGATTGTGCAACATGCCTTATTCATGTGTTGTGTGTTTACCATGTTGTTTGTTTCTTTCCGGTTGTGCTCCTTCTCGTTAGTTCCTGTTTCATTGCAACCGTGAGGATTCGTTCGCCTACGCTTGGTTCGTCTTCGTGGCTTCATCTTCTTCATGGATTCGTTCTTCTTCCTAGCTGGATTTCAGGCAAGATGACCCTCACCTTGGATCTCATTACTATCATTGCTATGCTAGTTGCTTCATTCTACCGCTATGCTGCATTACCTACCACTTACTTATCAAGCCTCCCAAATTGACATGAACCTCTAACATTTGTCACCCTTCCTAGCAAACTATTGTTTGGCTATGTTACCGCTTTTGCTCAGCCCCTCTTATAGCGTTGCTAGTTGCAGGTGAAGATGAAGATTGCTCCATGTTGGATTATGTTTATGTTGGGATATCACAATATCTCTTATATTATTAATGCATCTATATACTTTGTAAAGGGTGGAAGGCTCGGCCTTATGCACAGTGTTTTGTTCCACTCTTGCCGCCCTAGTTTCCGTCATATCGGTATTATGTTCCGGGATTTTGCGTCGCTTCTTAGCGGTTGGGTGATTTATGGGACCCCCTTGACAGTTCGCTTTGAATAAAACTCTTCCAACAAGGCCCAACATTGGTTTTACATTTGCCTCAGCCTATTACCTTTTCCCTTGGGAGTCGCGCATCCCGAGGGTCATCTTTATTTTAGCCCCCCCCCCCCCGGGCCAATGCTTGTCTAAGTGTTGGTCCGAACTAGAGCCCCTTGCAGCGCCTCCTCGGGGAAACTCGAGGCCTGGTTTTAGTTGTACGGACTGCTCATCCGGTCGTGGCCTGAGACGAGATACGCGCGGCTACTATCAGGGTGTCGGCACGCCGGGAGGCCTTTTACGGCCTGGTGCAGTTCCTGCGTCGAAATCACAAAATGAGATACCTAACCATGGGAGTACGGATCGAATGTGCAAAAAAGAAATGTCCGCTTACCCAGCTTCGAGGATTGTTCATAGAAAATCCGTTCAATGGACTGACGTGGAGAAAATCCTCCTCTTCCCCCTTGTACAGCATGGACAAGATCTTCACCAGATTGGCAACCGATCCTGGCCTCTTACGGCCATGACGGGTGGCATCGTCCTCCCCGTTGAAATCCCACATGGGGTGGCCCCTATACTGGAGCGGCTGCACCCCCCGCATAATACATGTGGCCATGACACCAATCATGGTCAGTCCGGAATGAGCTAACAATCTTATTCGGCTCATCAGGTAAAGGACGTCCCTGTCGTCTTCCCTCAGGGAGCTCATGGACGCCAACTTAGGCGTTTCTTCAAAGGAGCATTGCTGAACTCCGGAGGCCGATCCGAACAGGATCCGGCAGCGGGGCGTCTTCTAT
Organism: Aegilops bicornis; assembly: GCA_021605145.1. NCBI lineage: Eukaryota > Viridiplantae > Streptophyta > Magnoliopsida > Poales > Poaceae > Aegilops > Aegilops bicornis. The sequence goes on from CM038673.1 coordinate 545,150,786, forward strand.
ATAAAACCATTCGAAGGCCGGTCTTGGACGCCTTCTTCGGGGTTCGGATAGATATCCGGTCCCGGCGATGCGCCATAGCTCGGCTCCGCCCACTTGATATATCGACCCCTCATGAGAACGGGGTACAAGGCAGAATAATCTCTTCCACAGCGCAAAATGAGCCTCGACGCCCAAGAACAGTTCGCAAAGGGCCACGAAGCCCGTGATGTGCAAAATGGAGGCAGGCGTAAGGTGGTGCAAATGGAGGCCGTAGAACTCCAGGAGCACCCGGAGAAAAGGATGAATTGGAAATCCGAGTCCTCTTATCAGAAAAGAGATAAAGCATACCTGCTCTCCTTTGGAGGGATCGGGGATGCTCTCCGCTTGCTTTCCGCCCTTATAGGTGGCGAGTCCGGCTCGAAGCGGAACCATGAAGGCTGGGGGAAGAAATCCCTTGGTTTGGAGCGTCACTAGCTCGCTATGCGGGACTGAGCATCTCTCCCAATCTCCGGGCTGAGGGCTGGGAGCGCGAGAGGAGGAGCCGCGTCGGTCCCATGATGGAGCGGATTTTTTGTCGAGGCGCCCGATGAAAGCTCGCGGAGGGAGGATGGTGTGATTCGGATCTAGACCCTCGTCTCTTTTATAGGCGGCTCATTTGCGCAGCTAGGGGGGTAAGTGTAAAAATAGCCTGGCTTTTCGCATTCATTCAACACGTGGAAGATGGTCATTATTGGGCGTGGAAGCCAAGAAGCGCAGCATTTATCAGAAGCCGGACACTATTCGACAAGTATATGGAATTTGGAGAAGAACCCGCCTCGCAATGCCGAAGACAATCTCTGGCGCGGACTCATCGTCATTGAAGCCTGGTTCGGGGGCTACTAAGGGAGTCCCGGATTAGGGGGTGTCTGGATAGCCGAACTATCACCTTTGACCGGACTCCTGGACTATGAAGATACAATATTGAAGACTTCGTCCCGTGTCCGGATGGGACTTTCCTTGGCGTGGAAGGCAAGCTTGGCGATATGGATATGTAGATCTCCTACCATTGTAACCGACTCTATGTAACCCTAACCCTCTTGATTGTCTATATAAACCGGAGGGTTTTAGTCCGTGGGGCGAACAACAATCATACCATAGGCTAGCTTCTAGGGTTTAGCCTCTACGATCTCGTGGTAGATCTACTCTTGTACTACCCATATCATCAATATTAATCAAGCAGGAGTAGGGTTTTACCTCCATCGAGAGGGCCCGAACCTGGGTAAAAACATCATGTCCCTTGTCTCCTGTTACCATCCGCCTAGACGCACAGTTTGGGACCCCCTACCCGAGATCCGCCGGTTTTGACACCGACACACGCCCACTTAGTTTCTTTTGTTGAGCTTTCATACACTTATAGCTCTAGTGCATCCGTTGCATGGCAATCCCTACTCACTCACATCGATATCTATTGATGGGCATCTCCATAGCCCGTTGATACGCCTAGTTGATGTGAGACTATCTTCTCCTATTTGTCTTCTCCACAACCACCATTCTATTCCACATATAGTGCTATGTCCATGGCTCACGCTCATGTATTGCGTGAAGATTGAAAATGTTTGAGAACATCAAAAGTATGAAACAATTGCTTGGCTTGTCATCGGGGTTGTGCATGATTAAATACTTTGTGTGATGAAGATAGAGCATAGCCAGACTATATGATTTTGTAGGGATAACTTTCTTTGGCCATGTTATTTTGAGAAGACATGATTGCTTTGTTAGTATGCTTGAAGTATTATTATGTTTATGTCAATATTAGACTTTTATCTTGAATCTTTTGGATCTGAATATTCATGCCACAAATAAGAGAATTACATTGAAAATTATGCCAAGTAGCATTCCACATCAAAAATTCTGTTTTTATCATTTACCTACTCGAGGACGAGCAGGAATTAAGCTTGGGGATGCTTGATACGTCTCCAACGTATCTGTAATTTTCGATTGTTCCATGCTATATTATATTTTGTTTTGGATGTTTAATGGGCTTTGTTATACACTTTTATATTATTTTTGGGACTAACCTATTAACCGGAGGCCCAGCCCGAATTGCTGTTTTTTTGCCTATTTCAGTGTTTCGAAGAAAAAGGATATCAAATGGAGTCCAAACGGAATGAAACCTTCGCGAACGTGATTTCGGAACAAACATGATCCAGAGGACTTGAGTGGACGTCAGGCAATCAACGAGGAGGCCACGAGACAGGGGGCGCGCCTACCCCCCTGGGCGCGCCCTCTACCCTCGTGGGCCCCTCGCAGCTCTCCTGACCGACCTCCTTCGCCTATATATACTCATATACCCTGGAAACATCATATACGAAGCCAAAACCCTATTTCCACCGCCGCAACCTTCTGTACCCGTGAGATCCCATCTTGGGCCTTTTCCGGCGCTCCATCGGAGGGGGCATTGATCACGGAGGGCTTCTACATCAACACCATAGCCTCTCTGATGATGTGTGAGTAGTTTACCTCAGACCTTGGGGTCCATAGTTATTAGCTAGATGGCTTCTTCTCTCTCTTTGGATCTCAATACAAACTTCTCCTTGATTCTCTTGGAGATCTATTTGATGTAACTCTTCTTTTGTGGTGTGTTTGTCGAGATCCGATGAATTGTGGGTTTATGATCAAGATTATCTATGAACAATATTTGAATCTCCTCCGAATTCTTTTATGTATGATTGGTTATCTTTGCAAGTCTCTTCGAATTATCAGTTTGGTTTGGCCTACTAGATTGATCTTTCTTGCATTGGGAGAAGTGCTTAGCTTTGGGTTCAATCTTGCGGTGCTCGATCCCAGTGACAGTAGGGGAAACGACACGTATTGTGTTGTAGCCATCGAGGATAAAAAGATGGGGTTTATATCATATTGCATGAGTTTATCCCTCTACATCATGTCATCTTTCTTAAAGTGTTACTCTGTTCTTATGAACTTAATACTCTAGATGCATGCTAGATAGCGGTCGATGTGTGGAGTAATAGTAGTAGATGCAGGCAGGAGTCGGTCTACGTGTCACGGACGTGATGCCTATATACATGATCATACCTAGATATTCTCATAACTATGCTCAATTCTATCAATTGCTCGACAGTAATTTGTTTACCCACCGTAATAGTTATGCTATCTTGAGAGAAGCCACTAGTGAAACCTATGGCCCCCGGGTCCATTTTCCATCATATTAATCTCCCGTCAACAAGCTATATCTGGCGCCGTTTATTTTGCTTTCTTTACTTGTAGTCTTTATCATAAAAATACCAAAAATATTATCTTATCATCTCTATCAGATCTCACTTTTGCAAGTGGCCATGAAGGGATTGACAACCCCTTTATCGTGTTGGTTGCAAGGTTCTTATTTGTTTGTGTTGGTGCGTGGGACTTGAGCGTGGCCTCCTACTGGATTGATACCTTGGTTCTCAAAAACTGAGGGAAATACTTACGCTACTTTACTGCATTACCCTTTCCTCTTCAAGGGAAAACCAACGCAGTGCTCAAGAGGTAGCAGTTATGCATGCTCAGGTACCAAGGAGTTAGCCATGGAGACGCTAAGGAGCAAGGAGAATTAGAAGAGGAAGATGGACATGAAGATGGAGAAGAAGAAGGGCAAAATCAGCAGAAGCCCGGACGATCCGGACCCCGGCCCAGATGATCCGGCTAACCCGCCTGAGGACACCGGAAGCTTCACCACGAAGCCGGATCATCCGGACCCAGCCCCGGATCATCCGGCCACACCCAGACGTCCAGACCAGGACCCGGACATTTAGACCTCCCGCGGCGCCCACGACAGCCGGACCTAGGGACGAAAACGGTGTGGAAACTTTCCGTTTTTCCGGAGGCAAAATGGAAACGGAGAAGAAATATGAAAGCGGAAACGGAAATTTGCAAAACGGAAGTGTAAATGGATTTTTTTTTGCGGAAGCGGAAACAAAAACGGAACGGTGTTTTCCGGTGAAACATGCATGAAAAAGGAACTTTCCGTTTCCGTGGATATGGAATTTCTGTTTTTGGTATAGACCTATAACTGCTTTGTAGCCCAACCACCAAAGAGAACACAATGACACAATTAGTAGAATGGATCCGAGGCCCAACTTCTACTACCACACATTACTCAGCTTGACCCTATACGCAATTGTCCGGTACTACTACAATACTATGCTAAGTTGCTAACATAATGATATTATTTTGTAGCCATGTTAACAACTCATTAAATTTATTTGTTTTTGTGTGTATTTCTCTATGATTCAAGGGGTTTTTAAGTTCCGATCAATGCCTATTTTTGTTTCTGTATCCGCTTTGTATTCGCTCCTTGTCCGTTTCCGGCAGTAACTGTTTTCGTATTCATTTCCGAGATTTCTGTATTCGTTTCCGCTTCTGCAAAGATATGTGAAAACAAATATGATAGCACTCAGTTCCGTCCGTTTCCGCTCCATTTTCATCCCTAGCCGGACCATCCGGACGCCGACCCGGATCATCCGGACCCCCAAAGCCCGGATCATCCGGATCATCCGGACAGTGCCTGCGTGCATGATGTTAGGCCGAGGCCCATGTACCCCTTCGCCCCAACTTCTATATATACTACTCCACCACCTCTTTCTAGGGTCAGCATTGGTTTAGCTCATATGTGAGATAGAGCTTTGCTCATCAATACGGATCTACTCCTTGAGAGAGACCGTGGCCCCTCTTCGGAGAAGATCCACGTTGGATTCAAGACCCCCTCTTGGGTGGCCCCATCAAGACCTCCTCACGGAGAAGAACCGGTTACCCTATGTATCGTCCCTTGTTGGTTTTGGACCGTGTGATCTCTATGTGTACTCGGATCTAGCATATGTGTGACTATATCTTGTTGGTTTGAGAGATCCTCTTGTGTTTTCCCTCGTTTTCCCCTCGTGTTCTTCGTGTTCTTAGTTGGGATCCGCTCCTTTCGTGAAAGATTGGCCGTTTACGGTTCCTCCCTACATCATCTTGGTATCATGAGCCACGTGGATCACGATTTCGGAGCCTCCCCTCTTCGTTTTCTAGCTTGATTTTGTTGTTCTTCGTCCTAATCCGAAAATACCCACAAAAATAGCCCCAAATTTTTTTCTTGTGATTTGTGAGTTTTGATGAAGTTTTGTTGGTTTTGATCCGTGAATTTGTTGTGTTGCAAATGGATCTTACCTTTTCTCACCATCTCCACCTCCACCTCGCAGTCCATCCAAAATCCACGAAATCATCGAATTTGACCCCGAGTTTGAGTTCATCCCGAGCCATCCCCGAGCGCAGTTGACCCGCCCGGATCATCCGGCTTCTGACCCGGATCATCCAGATCCGCCTGAATCATCCGGCTCCTGGACCGGATCATCCGGCTTCCTCTGCCGAAACTGCATTTTCTGCAGTTTTTCTCCACCGCCAGCTATACCTCCGCATACCTAATTCGACCACCACCACCTAACTTCCGCAAACCCATTTGATACACTAAATCCTACCACCACTTGACCGCTACCAACTCCAACACATTTTGCCGCATTTGGTTTTGAGAATTTGAGTTGTGGTTCACCGTTTCCTAACGTGTTTCGGCTACTTAGGAACGGTTCGACATCAACATCACCACCGCTCATCTTCGCCGAGGAATACTACGAACAGCTACATCATTTTGGTATCAACCTCATCTTGGTATCGTGATATCATCATACTTTCTTGCATTTGCATTGATAACACCATAGCCTTACTTTTGTGTCACTTACCCATCGAGACTAGCCTTTGAGTATTGCCGGCAACGTGACTTGTGCACATTAGTGATCATACTTCCCATAGCATACATACCATATCATCGGGTTGCATATCTCGGTATCATCTCTTGTGTCACAAAGTTGTTATCGCATACACAATTGCTATCTTGGTTCGTGAAGCATTGCATGAGAAAAGAGCTCAACACACAAAGAGCCAAACTAGCTTTTAAGCAAAAGGGAAAGATAAGCAAAGGGCTTATAAGCAAGAACCATAGCATCATACAACATTAAGATTGTCACACTCAATCATCTTGGATCATATCATCGGAAAATCATACATAGAGCATACTTGGGATAGAAGTCGTTGCATTTTTGCTTAGTAGGTTGTGCACAAGTTCGTATCCGCCTATTGTGCAATCGTGCTAGCGTCTCTCTAGTGTAGTGCAACAAGAGCATTTTCATGGACTTCACATTTTGGCTTGTTCCTTGGTTGCACGACTCCACTTATCTATTTGTGTGTGTGATTCCGGTACCCATTTTGCTATTGGTCTACTTGTTGCATTTGCAAATTGCGAATCTTTTCCAACATTATCGAGTCTTGCTTACTTTCACATCAAAATTTGTGCCACCATCCTAACCGAGCTCCACCATAAGCTTTTATGTGTGTAGGTGTGAGAAACCGACAGGAATTGGTACCAATTGTGCTATTTCCTTGTTATACATTGGAGTGATCATTGATCCATCTTCAACATTGGTCAAGGTACATTTGGTATAAGTTCTTCTCTTTCTCCCACTCACATATTTTGTTGCCATGATGGATAGGCCAAGTACTTCTACCAACCCACTCTTCCTTGAGCAAGACGACGATCTGAACAACTACGTCACCAAGCTACACCTATTTGGAACACAACGAGCCTTGCATGAAGAGCAACTAGCAATGAGCGACCGCATCGACAACCTCGCCACCGACTTGCAACTCTCCGAGCAACGTACAAGAGACTACTTCGACAAAAAGATCGACGAACACAAGCACGAGAATGACGCAAGAATGGACGAGATTTGTGGCTTGTCGGTCAACTGCTCTTCTACCAATCCGTCCTACTCAAGAAGGAGCCGCTCGATTCGACACTCCGACGACACTATCTCCGGCTCAAGTACCCCGACATCAAATACTCTTCGTCGTGCCGCACGTCAAGATCGTCAAGCCAACCGCAATCCTCTACACAACACCGACTCTCAAGGGCACCGACATCGTCAAAACCAAGCTACATTCGCGCAAGCACAAGAACGACAACGTCAATGCCAACAAGAACAAGAGGAGCGAGCACGCCAACACCAAGATGCATAAGATGCTGAGGCACAACGCCAAGAACAACAACTACGTGAAGCTCAAGCACTTGAGGCGCAACGTGCCCTCCGAGATTCAAGTCGAGCGGTCGCCACGCGCAACCGGCAAGCTCGCGAGCAACAAGAAGCACTTCACGATGAAGTTCAAGAAAGTATTTATCAATCACGTGTGCATCGTCAAGTTCCTCGTCAAGATCGACAAGCGCCTCCTCAAGCTAGACAAGAACATCAAGTTCATCGATAGCATGAAGACAATGGAAATCCTCCTCACCAAGAGCAACAAGAGTTTGTCAATCCTCAACGACATGGGCGTCATCATCCTCGACCCCAACACAATGAAGAGCAACGATACGGTAAGCTAAAGTTCATCATGCCCAATTTCACCGGAAGTAATGACCTCGAAGAGTACATATCATGGGCATTGAAGGTTGACAAAATCTTCCGCTTGCACAACTATGAAGAAGAGAAGAAGATTGCGATGGCATCCCTTGAATTCCAAGACTATGTACCATTTGGTGGGAACAAGTCATTGAGTGCCGAGAGGCCAAAGGTGAACCACCCATCACTACTTGGGCGCAAATGAAGGATGTCATGAGAGCACGATTCGTTCCCAACTACTACAACCGCGACCTCTTCAAGAAACTCCAACTCCTCAAGCAAGGAACCAAGAGCGTTGAAGAGTACTACAAGGAAATGGAGATTGCCATGATAAGAGCCAATGTCACGAAAGATGATGAGCAAACTATGGCATGTTTCTTGAATGGACTCAATCATCATATCAAGAGGATCGCCGACTTCCAACCATACTTGAACCTCATCGAGCTAGTGCACCAAGCCACCAAAGTGGAACGCCAAGTGCAAGATGACTTCAAGTACGCCAAGTTCTCAGCAAAGTCCTATGGCCTCTCCAACCATCAACCTTCAACGATTACACCAACTTCTACCTCAACCAAGCCATCTACAAGCAACGACGACAAGTCAAGTTACAAGAAAACTTCGACAACTTCAAGTCATCCTCCCACTACAAGCAACTTCAAGCTGAGAGCTTCATCATCATCTACCCCAACCGATGAGACCATCAAGACAAGTTCCTTCAAATGCTTCACATGCGGTGGCCAAGGCCACAAGTCCTTTGAGTGTACAAACAAGCGCACCATGATCCTCAACAACGACGGAACCTATGACTCAATGAGTGAAGGAGAAATGGAAGCCCATGAGCAAGTGGCCATGCACCAGCAAGTAAACAACGAAGATGAAGATGATCAAGTCTTTTGTGACGAAGATTCGAGCCCCGCTCTTGTTGTCTCCAAGGTCTTGACTCTTCAACATCAACAAGACAAATACCAAAGATGCCATATCTTCCACACCAAGGCCGGCATCAATGGAAGGTCCGTCAAGGTCATCATCGATGGAGGGAGTTGCCATAACCTCGCAAGTGAAGAACTATGCTCCAAGCTCCAATTGGTCAAGATGAAGCACCGGCACCCCTACAAGGTTCAGTGGCTAAGCGACAACGGCACCATCCAAATCGAGCATAGAGTAAAAGTTTCTTTCAAGATCGGAGCTTACGAAGACACTTTGGAGTGTGATGTCCTCCCGATGACCATTTTCCACCTCCTTCTTGCACGACCATGGCAATATAACTGAGGTGTCATCCACAACGGGCGTACAAACCACTATAGCTTCAAGATGAAAGGAAAGGAGTATGTGCTATGGCCTATGTCTCCAAGCCAAGTGATCGCGGACAAGCAAGCCACCCATCATGGAGAGAATAGTGAGAGAGCGAACCACCAAAAAGAGATTGAGCGCCACAAGCCAAAATTGAGTGCCTCCATGATGAGCGACAAGAAAAACTTAGTTCTATTTGCCACCAAACATGAGATGAGAGAAGTGTGTGAGAACCCATCACGTATCCTACACTATGTCCTATTGTGCAAGGACGAGGCACCAAAAGCTAACATCTCTCACAATCTACCTTTAGTGTTGTCTTCCCTACTGCAGGAATTCCAAGATGTTTTCCCCGACGAGCTACCTCCGGGTATACCTCCACTACGCGGCATCGAACACCGCATCGACGTCATCCCCGGAGCACCTCTGCCAAACAAGGCCCCATACCGCGCCAATCCCGAAGAAACCAAAGAAATACAAAGGCAAGTAAAGCATCTCATAGACCATGGACATGTGCGTGAAAGTTTGAGTCCTTGTGCCGTACCGGTCATTCTTGTGCCAAAAAGAGACGGTAGCTTTCGCATGTGTTCCGATTGTAGACCCATCAATGCTATCACCATTCGCTATAGGTACCCCATTCCACGCCTCGACGATATGCTAGATGAACTTAGCGGTGCCACTATCTTTTCCAAAATTGATCTTAAAAGTGGTTACTATCAAATACGCATACAAGAGGGTGATGAATGGAAAACCGCTTTCAAAATAAAGTTTGGTTTGTATGAGTGGTTAGTCATGCCTATGGGTTTATCGGAAGCACCCGGTACTTTCATGCGTCTTAGGCATTATGTGTTTTGCCCTTACATTGGTGAGTTTGTTGTGGTCTACTTCGACGATATCCTTGTTTTAGCAAATATCTCAAAGAGCATGTCACCCACCTTCGAACCATGCTACAAACTCTTCGAAAAGAGCAACTTTATGCTAATATGGAAAAATGCCTTTTTGGTGTTGATAAGCTTGTTTTCTTGGGTTTTGTAGTATCTTCTAAGGGTGTTCATGTTGATGAATCTAAGATCAGTGCTATTAAAACTTGGTCCCAACCAACCAATTTACAACAAGTGCGTAGTTTCCTTGGTTTAGCCGGTTTCTACCGTAGATTTGTGAAGGATTTTAGCACTATTGCTTCACCTTTACATGCTTTGAGCAAGAAGAATGCACCATTTCTTTGGGGACCATCTCAAGATAGCGCATTCAATGAGCTTAAGAATTTGCTTACTCATGCTCCCGTGCTTGCATTACCCAACTTTGACAAACCTTTTGAAATTCATTGCGATGCTAGTGGTAATGGCATAGGAGGTGTGTTAACACAAGAGAAGCGCCCCATAGCATATTTTAGTGAGAAACTTTCCGGAGCGCAACTCAATTACCCCATCTATGACAAAGAGCTATATGCTTTAGTGCGAGTTTTGCATGAATGGGAACATTACCTCCGCCCTCATGAATTCATCATCCATACCGATCATGAAACACTTAAATACCTTAAGGGTCAAACTAAGTTGAACAAGCGTCATGCTAAGTGGAGTGAATTTATTGAGTCTTTTCCTTACGTCATCAAGTATATTAAAGGCAAGGAAAATGTTGTGGCAGATGCGCTTTCCCGTATATGCATGCTTGTTACTCAACTTGAATTGAATGTCATTGGCTTTGAGCACATAAAAGACTTATATGCGCATGACCCTACTTTTGCTATCCCTTATGCAAAGTGCTTGACGCATCCATCTTGGGAATGCTATTACATCAAAGATGGTTATCTTATGAGAGCTAACAAACTTTGCATCCATGAGTCTTCTCTTTGTTTGTTGCTTTTGCAATAATCTCATGGAGGAGGACTAATGGGACATTTTGGACGAGACAAGACCCTTGCTACGCTCTCCAAGAACTATTTTTGGTCCAAGATGTTCAGCGACGTCAACCGCTTCACCAACCGATGCTCTACTGTCGCAAAGCTAAGTCTAAAGCCCAATATCATGGCCTATATATGCCTCTTCCAATTCCGTATCAACCATGGGAAGATATTAGCATGGATTTTGTGCTTGGTTTGCCGAACTAGAAATGGCAAGGATTCCGTTTTTGTTGTTGTGGACCGATTCTCCAAAATGGCTCATTTCATTCCTTGCAACAAGATAGACGATGTTTCACATGTTGCCAATCTTTTTTGTAGGGAAATCTTGCGACTTCATGGAGTGCCAAAGACGATTGTCTCCGACCGCGACATCAAGTTCTTGAGTTACTTTTGGAAGACTCTATGCGCCAAGCTCGGAATCAAGCTACTATTCTCCACGGCATATCATCCACAAACCGATGGCCAAACAAAGGTGACGAACCGTACACTCTCCACTCTACTACGCGTGTTGATCAAGAGAAACATCAAGGAGTGGGAAGAGTGCCTACCCATCATCGAGTACGCCTACAACCGCGCAAGACACTCAACAACTGGCAAGTCCCCTTTCGCGGTCATCTATGGCTTCAACCCATTGTCACCATTGAACATTCTTCCTCTACCACTACAAGAGCGCATGAACACGGACGCGAGTGCCCAAGTGAATTACCTCAAGAAGATGCATGAAGATACAAGGCACACCATCAAGCGCCAAGTACAACGACTCACGACCAAGCTCAACAACAACAAGCAACCCATGATATTCAACATTGGAGATCTTGTGTGGCTACACCTTCGCAAAGACCACTTACCCGACGAACGCAAGACCAAACTTCTACCACGAGCCGATGGACCCTTCAAGGTGCTAGCACGCTACAACAACGCTTACAAGATCGACCTCCCATGCGACAAGTACGACGTGAGAGACGTCTTCAACGTCAAAGATCTCTCGCCCTACCATGGTGATGAAGATTTCGATCCGAGGTCGGATCTTTCCCAAGGGAGGGGAGATGATGCGGAGCATCCCAAGGTCATCCCCATGTACCTACCATCGTCTCACCAAGTGCCTAGTGGACCCATGACTCGAGCACGTGCAAGAGCTCTCGAAACCGAGGTGACATCTCTCCTCTCACAATTCCACTTCGATGAACATGAGACATGGCTACTACCTCAAACGGAGACATTATGCATGATCAGGTACCAAGGAGTTAGCCATGGAGACGCTAAGGAGCAAGGAGAATCAGAAGAGGAAGATGGACGTTAAGATGGAGAAGAAGAAGGGCAAAATCAGCAGAAGCCCGGACGACCCGGACCGTCATCCGGACGATCCGGCCCCAGCCCGGACAATCCGGCTAACCCGCCCGAGGACACTCGAAGCTTCCCCACGAAGCCGGATCATCCGGACCCAGCCCCGGATCATCCAGCCACACCCGGACGTCCGGACCAGGACCCGGACATTCGGACCTCCCGCGGCGCCCACGACACAGTCGGACCATCCGGACACCGACCCGAATCATCCAGACCCCGAAGCCTGGATCATCCGGACCAACATCTGGATCATCCGGACAGTGCGTGCGTGCATGATGTTGGGCCGAGGCCCATGTACCCCTTCACCCCCCAACTTCTATATATACTACTCCACCACCTCTTTCTAGGGTTAGCATTGGTTTAGTTCATATGTGAGATAGAGCTTTGCTCATCCATACGGATCTACTCCTCGAGAGAGACCGCGACCCCTCTTCGGAGAAGATCCACGTTGGATTCAAGACCCCCTCTTGGGTGGCCCTATCAAGACCTCCTCACAGAGAAGAACCGGTTACCCTATGTATCGTCCCTTGTTGGTTTTGGACCGTGTGATCTCTATGTGTACACGGATCTAGCATATGTGTGACTATATCTTGTTGGTTTGAGAGATCCTCTTGTGTTTTCCCTCGTGTTCTTCGTGTTCTTAGTTGGGATCCGCTTCTTTCGTGAAAGATCGGCCGTTTAGGGTTCCTCCCTACATCAGGATGACTCACCTGTTCCTTTGCCGCCGGCGTGGATGTCGAAGCTCGCTGCAATCATCCGCGTGCCGTCGCCATTGTCGCTGTGGAGAGGAAGGTGGTGCATCGGGGGAGAGAAGGGGAAGGGGCGAGGGGGCAAAGTGAGCGAGGAGCGATGCGAGCTGGTCTGGCTCGACCATTTAGCATTTCCAGCGATCGAGCGGGACCCACAATGATAGCTGACTCACCGATCCCAGCCTTCCTCCGTTTGGATACGCCTGCAAGGACGAAAACGACCGGGATTAGAGAGTTGAGGGTGCCGATTTCCGAGATTTGGAGGTTGGGGTTTAAAAACGACGACGCGTACGAGTTCAGGGTTTAAAACAGACTTCACCTGCTGATTTCTGATTCTCGACAACAGTGGATCTTCCTGATGTACTCGTTCCCGGCAGCAGCGGCGGCAAAGCATCTTCCCAGTCCTTGGCAAACTTATAACTTACAGGAGCATCTCTACCCGGTTCAATGTATCTTGTACGCCAATAAGTCCTGAACTTTTGGAATTTGGCCATGGCAAATCGAACGATTTCGTGGCAATTTATATTTGTTGACCATCGAAGTTTAGTCGGTAAGCATGACTCGGGCAGTTCCCAACCCTAGCCACTGGGGCCCTTGTCCGCTCCCTCCCTCCTCTCCGTCGCCACCGGGCTAAGCCCAGAGGCCAATGGCGGTGGCCGGGGTCTTCCTCCAGTATTCGGGAGTTGCATAATCTCATAGTCAGAGGAATATTATGACTTATGAGATTATGCAACTCTCGCAGATCCACTGTTGTCGAGAATCAGAAATCAGCAAGGGCGTGTTTGGTTACATTGCCGATCCAGCCTGGCCCGGCGAGTCTGGCTCTATTGAGCCGGTTTGAGGGGATGCAGGCCAAAAAAACCAGATGCACATAGTTTGGTTGCCTGCATGCCCTTAGTTGCATGAGACAACCATTTTCGACCCGGCACTTGGTTGCCCGCATTGCATTAGGCAAACATATGACATGGTGTTTGGTTGCAACCTGCATAAGGTGTTGACACCACTTATAACTAGTGGTGAGCTTACCACACAGAATCTGAACATGTAGCGCCATCTACTTAAACAAATGATAGTTCATCCTAACTACAATGACAGTTCAAATTATTAAGAGCCATTGGCTAAATAGGGGATAGTTCATCGGTGCCACCAGATCTTCCTCTTCCTCTCCTCTGTACATACCTTCGCTTCGCTGTTATACCTTACATACGCTTCTTGTTCTTCTTCCATCTTCTTCAAATCCTGCACTGACCTCTGTTAAGCCACATCGTCTCTGCCCATTCCAACCTTTTGTTCTTCCAAGCATCATTGTCAAATGCCTCCACACCATGGCCGGAGCTAACAACATCATCAGGCTCGACATCTTCCTCCTCAGGCACGTGTTCATCAAAGCCCCACTGGAGGATCCAGTTATGCAGAATGCAACAAAGCAAGAACTAGCTTAACCTGAGTGGAGTATGGGCGGAATGGCTTCTGATCCAGGATCTTAAACCTATACTTCAGAGCTCAAAATGACCTCTCAACTTGATTACTCTAAGGCTGGAGTGTCTAAGATTAAACAGCTCTCATGCGGTCTTAGGATAGTTCCTACCAGAGAACTTCGTTGAGATGGTACCTTGTTTTCTGAAGGGTGGAAGAATACCCGGCCGACATGCATAGCCGACATCTCCAAGATAGAACTTGCCGTCGGGGATGTTGATCCCATCAGTCGACTCATCTTTGTCGGTGAGAATGTTAGCATCATGCGTTGACCCCTCCCAGCCAGCCAGCACATATGTGAACATCAGACAAAGTCAATAGCAGCAAGCACATTCTGGCTTGTGTAGTGCTTCCTCCCCTGTATGCTGCAGACTGTGACCTAAAAACTCTGGTAGTGACATGAGTACCATCTATTGCCCCAATGCAATCCTGAAAATGGCATCACAAGCCTGTGTTAGTGCTCAACTTGAACAATACAAGCATATCAAGCCATGAAAAGTGTATATTGGCAATGCTCACCTTGAAGTATGGATACCATCTTGGGCTTCCGCGAATCTTGGGTGGAGTCTGACCAGATGGTCTCCTGATCATCTCTCCTCTAAGCTCCCCAATAGCATAAAGCACTTGCTTGAAGTACCTAGAGATGTTCTCCATTGATCTCCTGAACGTGTTGTGAATGACCCTGAACCTCTGGTTATGGCCAACAACATGGAGGAACATGGCCACTTGCTCTTCGACACTGGTGTTGATATTATGTTGTAGCAGCCCCATGCTCCTGAAGGTCTCGACAAGCCTGGCAAATGGTGCTCTTTTCATTCTAAGCATCCACAGAGCCTCGACTTCATTGCAGTTGTAGATGTAGTTCAAATTTTGGATCCTCTCCTGTTTCCGGGGAAACAATGGACCATAGCGGATCAAAGGTCTGCCAGCATGATGAACAGCTCTCTGGTGCATGAACATGACCCATGCACGAATCACACTAATCGGTCTTTGCTCGGATTATCAGCCTCATCCGTGCGTCCATAACCTAGTCGACATCGACGGTTCGTTCAGTGGGAAATCGATCCTAGCTTAACGGCCTAACCACTGAGCTAACAAAGGGGGGAGGGGTGCTGCTTACCGGCATCGGAGACGAGGACGGCTTAGAGGGAGTGTCGGTGTCAAAACCGGCGGATCTCGGGTAGGGGGTCCCGAACTGTGCGTCTAGGCAGATGGTAACAGGAGACAAGGGACACGATGTTTTTACCCAGGTTCGGGCCCTCTTGATGGAGGTAAAACCCTACTCCTGCTTGATTAATATTGATGATATGGGAGTAGATCTACCACGAGATCAGAGAGGCTAAACCCTAGAAGCTAGCCTATGGTATGATTGTTCTTCGTCCTATGGACTAAAACCCTCCGGTTTATATAGACACCGGATAGGGTTAGGGTTACATGTAGTCGGTTACAATGGTAGGAGATCTACATATCCGTATCGCCAAGCTTGCCTTCTACACCAAGGAAAGTCCCATCCGGACACGGGACGGAGTCTTCAATCTTGTATCTTCATAGTCCAGGAGTCCGGCCAACGGTGATAGTTCGGCTATCCGGACACCCCCTAGTCCAGGACTCCCTCAGTAGCCCCTGAACCAGGCTTCAATGACGATGAGTCCGGCGCGCATATTGTCTTCGGCATTGCAAGGCGGGTTCCTCCTCCAAATACTCCGTAGAAGATTTTGAACACAAGGATAGTGTCCGGCTCTGCAAAACAAGTTCCACATACCACCGTAGAGAGAATAATCTTTACACAGATCTGCTGACGTATTCCGCGGCGTGACATCACACCACGGCCAGGCCTTTATATGAATCGTTTTCTTGTTCCACCTCGGTAGCGTTTAGCGAGGCGGTTTCCTTGGCACGTCTTATCAAAGCGGAGATCGTGCCCCTTATTCCGGATCCTCATCAATACGGGTGTGGGTAACCCAGTCGTGCCCGTTGGCACGCCTCCTCTATCGAAGGCGAGTCCCGAACGGTCACGGGGAGGGCTCTTGGTATTCAACCTCTTTATAACGAGACCAAGGCCCGCTCCTTTCAATCTCAATCGAATCCGCCTCTCGCCTCGAGTTCCAACACCCAAAGCTCCAGATTCAGACGCTTCGGACCTCCGACGATGTCCGGTTCCGACCTGCGCGGCCGGTGGATGCCTTCCTCCATCACGGAAGAAGATGTGCTAAAGCTGAGAGACGCCAGGTATCTAACCGGCGAAATTCCGCATAGGCTGCCTGCCCAAGGGCAGGTTATTCCTACTCCCGAGCCTGGTGAGAGCGTGGTGTTCGTGTCTCACTTCCTTCGGGGTTTAGGCTTCCCGACAAATCCCTTCGTGAGGGGGCTCATGTTTTATTATGGGCTGGAATTCCATGACTTGGATCCGGAGTCCATCCTCCACATCTCATCGTTCATTGTCGTATGTGAAGCCTTCCTCCGCATTACCCCTCACTTCGGACTGTGGCTCAAGACCTTCAAAGTGGAGCCGAAGATGATCGAGGGGCAGCAGGCAGAGTGCGGAGGGGCTGTTATAAGCAAGAATGCTGACGCTCCATGGCCCAAGGGCTCTTTTCAAGAGGAGCTCAATTTATGGCAACATGAGTGGTTCTATATCACCGCTCCCAGGGGTACCAAATGGGTGGCGCTACCCGCCTTCCGCTCGGGTCCTCCACTGCGGCTGGCGTCATGGGTCAATAAAGGACTTGGTAGGGGGCCGTCCAGGGCGTACCTACATTGCGAGGGCCGTATTCGAGACCTCCGGGAGAGAGAGATCAATCTGGTCGTAGTGGCGCATGTCATGATGATTCGGCGCCTCCTGCCCTGCAAACGTCGCCCCCTCCGCTTGTGGGAGTTCAATCCGGAGGGACCACGAGCTCTCCAACACTTTATGGGCGTAACGCCCGCGGAGATGTACCAATTGTTCTTCGGATCACAAGCAATGTGTCCGGACTTAACCGAGGACGCAGGACTGAGCTGCAATCGCTTTGGATACTCAAGTAAGTAGTCCTGTGCGGACATGCTATCCGCATATTTATCATTAACTTGCCCTTAAAAGAGTTGTCCTTTAAACAGGAGTGGATAGCAAAAGCAAAACTGATCAGGTGTCCGGCCCCCCTCCCTGAGACCACGCCGGATCCTGTGTTAACCAAGATGCTGGAGGTGGCGCCTTTGGAAGAAGGCGAAGGGGGGAACAGGGAAGCTACTGCCTCCGTGAAGGAGGCTATCAAGAAAGGGGGGATCGAGAATCCCTCCATCCAAGGGGAGAAGAGGACCGCTTTTGAAGATCCGGAGACCAAAGCCTCGAAGCGGGGGAAGAAATCTTCGCCAGAGGGTCCTGAGATGCCCCGACCGCACTATTTCCCCAAGGAGATCAGCCCTCCAGCGAGCCGTAAGTAAAGAGCGGCGTTTCTTTTAAAATGAGGGACATTCCCATTTTATTTCCGAAGGTAACCGAAATGTTACCTTGTAGTTCGGATCTCAGCCCTTCACGTGAGCTCGTCTTGAGGATCTTGGTGGGAGATGATGGAAGCGAACGCCCGCTGCCGTACCGTCATGCGAGGCGGGCGACCCCGAGGTGTCGTCGCGGAGGGTTTCTCCGAATCCGGCGGGGCCGGAAAGCAGTCGTAAGTCCCCTCGAAGCCCTCCGCGTCCTGCCTTCGAAAAAGGCCATCAGACGAGTCCGGCACCAACTAGTGTATGCGGTCGGAGGGGTGAAGGATCTGCTTTCGGGCGGCGTCTATCTCGAGAAGATCACCGTGCGTTAATGGGTACGGTGATTGAAAGATTTCATCCGCTGAAAGCGGATTGCACGAAGCCGTCAGAAGTTTATTGACGGGTTTTGAGGTACGTAAAATGATGTACCTGCTAACAGTTCTGCATATAAAATGCGCCCTGTGTAGATAGTAGCCCCTGAGACTCGCTGCGTTGTCAAAAATGACGGCGTGTCGAGGATCATAACCCCAGGTATAACATGTCGCCCTTCCTATGTAGGTGGCGAAGCATCCGATGGCTAACCGGACTGATGAATTTGCCGAACTGAAGCGGCAACTTGACGTGGCGGATGCGGACATCACGCTTGTTAATAAGCGGCTTGACGAGTCGCAAGGTATGCAACTTCTCCGCGGACACCTGGTAAGGGAGCTTGACGCTCATGCCTTACAACATGTATGCTTAATGCAGATGGTGCATTGCTATGGAGAACCTTCAGGCGGAGCTCGCCCGAGCCAAGGAGCAAGCCAGAAAAAGTGATGCGGCTGCCTTAAAGGCGGCCGCAGAGCTAAAAGCCGAACAAGCCGCTCACTGCCGAAGCAAGAGGGAGATGGCCGAGATGGCCGTGAAATTGAAGAATGCTACTGACCGTTGCGAGCTTCTTGAAAAAGAAGATCGAGCGGAACAAGAGGACCGGAAAAAGGCCGCCACCGAGGCCAAGGACACCGCTTTCTGCGATGAGAGCTATGAAGGAGGAGCTACGTCGGGCGGAGATATTGCGGCGGAAAGCCCTTCTGCTGCGGAGGAGATTCACGGATCCTAAATGCGCTCAATTGGACGGCTGTGGGTGCGGAGGATGCTTATCTGGACTTGGCGGCGAGTGCCGCATGACGCCCGAACACTTCCGAGGTTAAAAGGATCACGGAATGGAAGAGCTTTTTGGTCGCAATTCCATAGTCCGAGCGTCCACTTCCATTAACCGATCGTTTGGCGAATGGGCTGAGCTGAATAGGTTGTCCGGACTTGCCATGAAGGATGTCGACTCATTTGTGGCGAAACAGGCCCGAGCCGAAGAGTTATTTTGGCTTGGTGCAACAGTTCCTTGGTGCGGTGCCGCATATTGATGCAATGAAGCGGTCAGCATGCATAGAGGGTGCGCGGATGGCTCTTGCCCGTGCCAAGACATACTGGGCGGAAATGAAGGCCACCGACGTTGCATTCCCAGATTCGGACAAAAGCCGAGTACCTGTCGAGCACTATTTTGAGGAAGTCCTGCAGGGCGCTCGTTTAATAGAGACGCAGTGCTCGAAGGATATTATGTTCTAATGACATGTATGATTTATGAAACGATGTTTCAATGTAATATGAGAGCTTTTTATACTTGTGCGTTCAAGTAGTAAAACACCTCATGTGCGGCCGTTGATGTATATGTGTATATAACCTGAAAGATGGCAGTCTTGAATTTCACGCACATAGTGCGGGGGTGTTTGCAAAAAGGCGCATTTTCACACTTAATCCAACGTCTTGGTCCTGTAAAGGAGGTGATAGCGTAGCAAACTAGGCAACCGGACTATAATGCTTTATCACTTTCACTTAGCCATAGGAGTTTGATGGTGGGGCTACTATATAGCCCTTGGGGGCGCCGCGCTCTCCCGAATTTGGGGCGCGTATGTGCCTGAAAGGGAAACGGTCCTTCGTTAATGCGGAGGAATTCTAAACATTCCTGTGGGTCATCGAGTGGTTGACCAGTCTCACGCTATATCATGACAGTCAGTTTGCTTACTCTCTTTGAGGTGCTCGCGATGAATTGGTTGATCTTGAAGCATGACGAAGATCTGTCCGGGGAGAAAAGTCTCACCCTGGACCGCGTCGTTGGTGATGATCGAAGGAGCCAATCGGGCCTAAAGACGACGACACAGAGGAACTCTCAATGAAAGCACCAATGTCGGTGTCAAAACCGGCGGATCTCGGGTAGGGGGTCCCGAACTATGCGTCTAGGCGGATGGTAACAGGAGACAAGGGACACGATGTTTTTACCTGTGTTCGGGCCCTCTCGATGGAGGTAAAACCCTACTCCCCGCTTGATTAATATTGATGATATGGGTAGTACAAGAGTAGATCTACCACGAGATCGAGAGGCTAAACCCTAGAAGCTAGCCTATGGTATGATTGTTCTTCGTCCTCTGGACTAAAACCCTCCGGTTTATATAGACACCGGATAGGGTCAGGTTACACAGTCGGTTACAATGGTAGGAGATCTACATATCCATATCGCCAAGCTTGCCTTCCACGCCAAGGAAAGTCCCATCCGGACACGGGACGAAGTCTTCAATCTTGTATCTTCATGGTCCAGGAGTCCGGCCAACGGTGATAGTTCGGCTATCCGGACACCCCCTAGTCCAGGACTCCCTCAGGGAGCCATGGCACAGACTAGGTCGACCAGACGGTAGCCAACAACAAGGGGAGCACCAGATCCGCCGCAAACGCCGCCGCCTCTTCCTCCTCCGCCGCCGCCTATAGTGCAGATCTGAAATCGCAGCCGCTACCGGTGGTGAGGCAGTAGGGAAGAAAGGGGGGTAGTGGCTATGGGTGAGCGAGTGAAAGGGGGGTGAGGCTAATTTGGCGCCGGGACGACGCGCCAGATTTCCATCTCCCGCCATCCCCCCTCGCCCTCGCCTCGCTCCCGCCCATGCGACCTCGCGCCGCACTCAGCTTGGCTCGCGAGAAACTGCCGATCCGAGCGTTTTCAGCGAGCCAGGCTCTGGGCTGCTTTGAGAACCGTACGATGCAGACCCAACAGAAAAACCAGGCAACCAAACAGGCCTCTTCCTTGCGTGGGACTACTTGAGCTCGATGCAGGCAACCAAACACGCCCCAGTCTCCAACGAAAACCGGCCACCACGCTACGGACGCGGATTTTTAAAACAGCTGCTCCGGGACCGCGCTATCCCAGCCGTGGGTTCTGTGCACTGTACCTCGAGATGGACGAGGAGTAAACGTGTTTTGTTGGAGCTATTAGGCCCCTCCCAGTGCTCCACCTTGTACGGGTGCTAAGCATGCCATGTAGACGAAAATTCTGATGTGGCAAGGTAATTAAGAGGAGAGAGATGGGTTTGGTGACCCAGGAAGAACCAACGCCAAGCACGTGAACCTAGGCAAAACATTTAAATGAAGCAAACTCACCAATGCATGAGAGAGTTTAGTAGCTAAATCATTAAATGAAGGGAGCTTAGCTACAAGAAGCTAAGCACCTATGCATTGGGGAGTTTGGTTGCTAAGTTATTTAATATGTTTAGCACCCCATCTAAGCACCGGTCCAAGCTAAGCACCTATGCATTGGGAAGTTTGGTTCAATCCGGCGGCCGCGGATAGGTGCTTAGCTTCTTGTAGCTAAGCTCCCTTCATTTAATGATGTAGCTACTAAACTCTCTCATGCATTGGTGAGTTTGCTTCATTTAAATGTTTTGCCTAGGTTCACGTGCTTGGCATTGGTTCTTCTTGGAGTCACCAAACCCATCTCTCTCCTCTTAATCGCTTTCGCCACATCGTAATTTTCGCTCATACGACACGCTAAAGACCCGTACAAGGTGGAGCACTGGGAGGGGCCTTACCGCGGCGGCTGGCTATTACGGACGATGTGGTCCCATGGGTACTGCCGCAAGGCCCAGCCTAGCTTTGTCTTCCACCATACCCCCACTGCAAGCCCGTGAACACATAGACGCACTCTATCCTCGTTCGTTGACCTATAGCTCCATGGATGGGCTGCGCGGCGGCGACTCGATGGCGCCGGCGTTTGGCTGCGGAATCAATCCGGCGGCCGCGGATAGGTACGCTCTGATTCATCTACTGCATCACTGTTCGCGTTGCTCGTTCTGGGGTAGGATCTAATCGGACTATTTTTTTCCCGTATGAGATTTTGAATCCCCTCTGTTGTTGATTCTATGCCGGACCACAGATCCAACATATCCGCCGGCCACCCAATCTCATCCGTGCGGCAGATGGACGGAGTGGTGCGGACTGAGGCGGATTTACTGGCGCAATCAACATTCCCGATTGCTGCGCACCTCCCAGAAGCGACTACAAACCCCAAGTACGATTTATGTGTCTTGCCTTTCCTGCATAAGTCAGTTGTGTGTCGAATTTCATGACTAAGCTCGCACACCCTCAAAATTCTGCTATTTTTTGTACAGTGTGCAGCCGGTATTGACCTTATATCCGGCTACAGCGAGGGACTTGGATACGTGTGACTGCGGCCATTCTTATAATCCAAGTGTGTCTGCTCCTGATTCTGAAAACTCTAGTGGTGCCTGGATGGAAGAAAAGGTGATTGTTCATCGACTCAGAAAAATATAATAATAAAACTTACTGTGATAATCAGTTGATGTTAATCATATTTTTGTAGTTCAAAACAATGTGGTGTGTGTGCAACTGAAAAATAATTGGTGATTTGACGAAAACCATGAAACTCCTGCAAGAAATGAAGACAGAGGATACAAATCTGAAAGTTGAGATAGATGTAGACGGAGATGGTCGTGTCCGTAATATGCTCCGTACCAACAAAAGTACTGCACACATCTAGTTATGCCTGTCTCTAGTGTCATATATAATTAACATTTGATCTCATGCTTGGTATGCCTATGCGTAATCGCATCTTTCAGATCAAGCTGTAGCAATGAAAGTGGCTATCGAAACCAAGGCTGCCGCACACTAAACACAGATGGTGTAAATGGCATGTCCTTCGTGATGCTGAAGGAAACATCGGCCATGTGTACAACAAGTTTTCTGGTTTCAAGAAGGAATTCAACAAGCTTGTCAATGAATTTTTCAGTTTGTTCCATGCTGCACCAGGCAAGTTCTCGGAGCATATATTGAACATTTGCAATCGATTGCGACCAAAGAAAATAAGCCTACGGGTAACCCAATTTTTGCAACAAGAGAACTACTGGAGTATGAAGTTGTGATCGACCATGGAGATAAAAGGACCAAAATTCATGGAATTGGTTGGCAAAGGTTTCTTGATGAGTATGTACTGCGGCCTGGTGACATGGTATATATCTGCCTCCCTCGTGGTAATGGGAGAATTTTTGTGGACGTTGAGAGGGCTGGCATAAGGCAACTCCTGCATCTTTGTACACAAGATGTCTGCTGTTGACATCAAAGACGGCTACTTGGTGAGTGAGCATAATTCAGATAGTATGTTAACACAATTTATTGTCTCATAAATTTTTTGTGGTAAATAGACGATGATTCACCACTCATTGTTTTTGTTTGCATTTTACAGAGGATTCTGGAGAACGCCATTGCTCTTGTTGAACGCACCACGGCCGAGATGGGTGAATCTGGGAGTATTCTGTTGTATGATGATTCAGGTTCCCATGTAACGGTTTCTTTCAAAAAGGCATACGATGGCAGACTTGTCATGCAAGGCGGTTTCCGGAAGTATGTCAGACAACTTGAATTGGAGGAAGACGATCTTGTGGTTATCACAATTCATAGGCGCGTTGGGTCTCCCTCCACAACATGCCGGATCTGCATCTTATCTTAAAACCTTAAATTATGACTAATATGCACTAGGGGCAAAAACGATATATACATCGATACCAAACTGATTGTTGGTTCAGCTCTCGGGATGCTTGTTTCTTTTGTGTTAGTCGTCGTTCAAGGATTTGTGGCACTGTCAGTGTGGTCTATGCCTATATGTAAATTTGAACCTATGCAGTATCCATATCTATTTTTAAGTTTTAGTGGCATTGGTGGATCATCACGGCCACCCCAATTGCCCACCCTTCTTAGTGTCATGCTCTGCATCATGGACCTGGCTCATGAAATGGGTTCATGCGCCTGGCACATAACGTCTCACTTCAGAAACTCCACAGCTAGTGTGCATCATGTGCCAGGTACAGAAAGCTAGTGTGCATCTTGTGCTGGGTACAGGACATGTGACTGTATCGTGTAATTCGAGTTCAGATATAACGCCAAGCGTCTCGCAAATGTGCCAGGTACATTATTTTAACCTGAACCCCTAGATAATGTGCCGGGCACATTATTGAGCCTGGTACGTACATTTCACGTGACTATAACATATTCCACGGTCACATGATTGGCAGGCACCTGCAACCGTGCCAGGTACATTGTCCAACTTGAAACTGCTTCACATGATTGGCAGGCACCTGCAACCGTGCCAGGTACATTGTCCAACTTGAAACTGCTTCAAATGTGCTAGGCACGTTATTCAGATTGAGTGTTGCCAAACCCATGGTAAGCGGCTGGTGGTATGTCCGACTTTTCCATATGTGCTAAGTACATGCTGCAGCATGATACTTGCCGTGATAACGTTTTGACCGATTTATGGATACTCATTTGTTGGTCTAAAAATAATCGTACATTTCTTAAACGAACCAATTGCAAAAGTGATTTAAACTTGAAAATATGCAATTGTTCGTTCATAACTTGACATCCATACCAACGAATACGATTTTGGTCATGTCCGATGAACGTAGATGTACTCGTTCATAACTTGACATCCATACCAACAAATACGATTTTGGTCATGTCCGATGAGCGTAGATGTACTCGTTCATAACTTGACATCCATACCAACAAATACGATTTTGGTCATGTCCGATGAACATAGCTGTACTCGTTCATAACTTGACATCCATACCAACAAATACGATTTTGGTCATGTCTGATGAACGTAGCTGTACTCAACATTCGAGTTCATTACATGGGTTGACGACACAATAAATCAGTCTTCATAGCCAATCCAGATCATTATCATACATACAAACGCTTGCGCCCAACACAAACGCTTGCGTCAAATTGTCATATAACAGAGTAAACCTTCTGCACTGAACATCTGAAAGTAGGACCGTTATATACCCGTCGCCCCTGTCTGATTCATCTTCTTCAACGATCCTGGGCAGCTTGTTGAGCTTGCTGTAGTTCTGCACAATCAGAGCCGTGGGTAAATGTACAACAAATCTAAACAAAAAAACAATCGTTGAGTCTCTACTCCTGCGATTTGCCAATGTACATGTTGGCGCAACACATTCAGTATCAAAAGCCGACTCTAAACCTTGATTCATGCGCTCTGCAACATATCAGCTAATATGTTCTATCCATGCCACCCGTCAAATACAGCTAAAGGTCATTAGCATCCGTACCTTCAAAAAACAAATCCAAATAAAAAATCCAACTATACAGCAGGCATAATATGCATGTCATTTGCATCCCCGGGCCCCTTTCCAGCAGAACGTAACGAGAAACAAGACACAGTCTGCATGTCATCTTACCTGCATGAGGACGGCGTAAATATGAACACCTGACAGCTATTGCTGCCCCAACCCCGTTCCTAGTCTGGCCTGCAAAACAAATGGATCCAGGGCTAATCACTCTTCTGATGTGCGCCCAATACCTACTAGCCATCCAAAACATTAACATACGCATGAAGAGCGCTCGCTGGTGCGTGCCACGTAGGATCGATCGATTGGCTAAAGAAAACGACGGATCGAGGGAGCGTGTGGGTTGGTGGCTTCTCCTGTACATTCATTGGAGATAAGAGAAAGAAAAAAAAGCAAAATTAGTTGCGAAAGTGCTATTCTGAACCCGAGCTCAGATGCACCTGTTATTCTAGCCGTTTTTTAGCGCCAAGATTCGCATCCCCTGTGTATTTCAGAATGTATTCTCAGTACTAGTGGATGCTTTTTCAGAGGACAGGGCCCACCCACCTACCCGCATTGAGTGTAACGGCCGTCACACTCCGTTCGCTGGCTCAGATACACGCGGCCGGCATGAGCCACGGCTCAGACGTTGGTGAGCTAACGTCTGTTCCCATACCCCTTTTTGTATTATATATGTGATGAATCCAGCGGCTTGCTCTGGAAGATTCATTTGAGCCGTCCCCCCTGTCCCCCCAACCTTATCATCTTGTCTTCCTGTTGGACCGAGCAGACCGGCGACCATGGCATCTTCTTCTTCTTCCTCGCAGCAGGAGGCAGTGCTTCCGCTGATCCCCTGCCCCGACTGCAAAGACAAGGTGGTCACCTACATGTGTGTCAGGAAAGATGTAAGCCCCCATCTGTCCTGAAGAACATCCATTTCTTCAGATTGGTTATTCCTCTGTTCCCCATATGTCAGTTTCCGTGGACAACAAGAAAATGTAGACTTGACATACAAAACAGTTTGTACTAACCGAGCAGCCACAGACTATTTCTTGCATGCATTTAATCCTCTCCACATTAAGCCGACTCTTGCATATCTGATCCCAAATCCCTTTTCCCATGAATACAAATTGTATAAGTCATACGCCTCTCCAACTGAGTCAAATATCGTGCCGATAGTCAGTGTGACCACATTGTCTCTTGGATTCTCCGCATAGTTTCGAACAGCCTTCTCAAATGCACTTACACGGTTTGGGCAAGGCGGTCGACTTGGTGCAGCAGCACCAATCCTTAACCTGCAGTCACATAGCACGATTCAAACTTCAACAAAAATGTACATTCTTTTTGCTGTCAACACATTTAAAAATTCTGTGCCTCCACCATGCCACACTATGTCTTCGCCCTCAATCAAGACTAACGTCACCGGAAACACAGACTGGGTACCAACACAACGCAGCAACGAAGTCAGACTACAGCTAACATTTTGTTCACAAGAAAACCACTCGATGATCTTCAAGATAGATATAGAGTGGATTTTAAAAACAAACGCAGTTCAGAGAATATCCGAGACATAAGGATGATGAATATGGAAAAAAAAAATCTAATGCTAACCAGAATGACTACCTTTTTTTGGCATGAACATGCTAGCCGTTCGTGCCCTAAATCATTTTATCATGAGTACACATCTCAAGCAACGACATAACAGTTGACTAACTTCTCGGAAAATATTGCGCCGGCCAAATGAAAAAGAGAATGAACAAACCAGCCAACGCACGCTGGAACCAATGCATACACACTGCACCCCTAAAGTCGACAGAAGAGCATGCTAGCTCTACGAGAAACAAAAAACGGAGCACAAACTGAGACCTGAGCCTGACAATCAGACACCAGCTGCAGTGCCGGTTCCTCAGTGTGCTTATCATCTAAAGTGAATTACGTATTACAAATACCTAACGATGGGACGCATGGGCAGAACTATATAATTATGTTCGAGCACCTCAATTAATGTTAACTAGCACAATTACTAAAACCAGGGGGAGACATTGATGTTTCCCGTCATCACAAATGAACCTGACATGTTTGGGAATGTTTTCACCAATAACTTTAGCTCCCAAATTCAGTGTCTACTACTCTCGCTCACAGCTAATGTGCTCCCTCACAGTTACTGCTCATCAAATCATGTCATACCAGATTTGCCAGTTCTAACAACTACTGCTCAATTATCCAGGTTCTAGTTCAGATATTCCGTTGTTTCGTCATTCAAACCTCCAAGTAATTTCAGTACCTTCTACTTTACTACACAATTTCAGTCCAGTCGAAAACAACAACATATTCAGATCATGCTCACCCCAGGGGCTCATCATTTAATCTTGTACATCTGGACGCCATGCACTAACCTCTTATTCCAACCAGGAGCTCGTGGGTTCATCTTCCCTGTAGATAGCTCCGAGCTTGGTGGTGACACGTCCCTCCTCTCCTGCGCTGCCTCAGTCTCCATCAAGATCTGCGCCTCCCCTGTACATGCCGGCTGCTCCTCATCCGCAGCCGCTGGCCATCCGTCCCTGCGCCGCCAAAGGATGCTCCACCACCATCTCCGCATCGACCCGTCCGCCGCCACCGGTGCCGCACCAAACTCTCCCCAACCTCTTCAAGGAAAGTCGATCTGCTCCAAGCACACGCAAATCCCCTCGGAATCAACACATTTCCAGACTGAAATCCGCAACAACGAAGCCAAATAGATAGTATTACATACCCGTGCAGAGGCTGCATCCTCTGCACCAGGAACTCCATCCTTGTCGCCCTCACCGCCGCCGCCGCACACCACCAGGCCTTCGAAAATTAGGTCAGCTCTGCCCTATCCGAAGCCACCAGACCGGCCACTTAATTCCTATCATGGGCCCATCGAACGGAAAACCTCACATTCGGGGCCACGGACTAGACGTCAAGTAACTGTTACGATCCTCGGCCCAAATCGACAAGCGCAAGCGGACGTTCTGCAGCGGCGTCAAATGCGCCCACCACCCACGCCGCCATCTAAGTATTTCTCCACAGTGCACATTTCCTAACTCGCCCAGGCGGCCCGTATTGACAACTGGCACATATCTCCATGCTTCAACCAACGTCCTAGATAACGGGCTCATATGAGCTCGAGCATAGAAAATCCGCGTCCAATTAGTTGGGCCACTCCAAGGCGTCCGATTCCCCTTGCGCTTTCTCCACCTCTAGGTTCCCAAACCTGTAGCGCCGCCGCCGCCGCCACCACCGCCCCCACGTCCGATGCACCTCTGCTGCCCGAGCAAGGAGCAGCAACTCCTTTAACCTCGCAGAACCCCACCTCGCTGGCCCGAGCAGGGGTGGCGCGCCTCGTCCTCGCCTCCATCTAAGCGCGGAGAGAGAGATGGCGAGGGCTGGATCTGGCTAGGTGGCCATGGAGGAGGACGGCATGGCCCTGCAGCCGATGCTAACCATCCACTTCTTCCCAGTGTCGTCCTGTTATTCCTCCCCTCGCTCCGATCCTGCCGTGGCCACCACCAACAGTATCAAGAAGTCAAGACCTTTTGTGGTATGATCTATCCCTTCTGTTGTTGTTTGATCCATTTGCTTGCATCCTTGCAAATTCAGGTTGAGTTTATATGCTTGAACCAATTTCACTCGCAAGTTAAGATTAATGAAGCCCATTTTGTGCTACTGCTGTGAGGCGGAGAAACAGAGGAGTTGTGATGCGTATATGAGTGAGGCGTTTTAGCTCCCAGGATCACTATATTCCCCTTTCTGAATTTGGAGAAACATAGGCGAGGGGGGGAGCAGACGCGCCCAAAGGAGGTCGTCCCCGGAGCCCGCATCCCTGTCGTCGACCTTGCGCTCAGGGAAGGTCGCAATCTGCGTCATCGAGGCCGGTGTATTCATCTGCTTCCACCTCTACGAGAAGCTCATGGCTGAGACCCCACACACGGTCCTCGCCGTCGACGTTTACTGCGACAAGATCCGCCATCTCGTGGACCCGCCTTTCTATGGCGTATGTCCAGACCATCTACGACTACGAGAGTGCTCTCGGGTTTGCCCTACACTCACGCCCGCCATATGTTTGTTGAAATGTTTTTGCGTCTGGTCCTGTGCAATATGGAGATGTAAGCCTTGCCTTGAAAATGTTGATGTTATAGTCAGTGGTTCAGATGTAATTCAATCCATATTCTTTTTTGGATTGTTGTTGAGCTAGCTGCATAGTATCCCTGGAAGTATTATGTTTAAAGGCACTGTTTGATGTATTATATTTCACTTTTTTAATTTGTAGGAACATCTTATGATAGATTAAAAGGTATAAACATCTTATCATAAGATTCATAACTACTATCCTTTTATCTGTACATTGTGATTTTCATTCAGTCAAGAGTAGGAACTCAGGTTTGAGATAAAGACTAAATCAAAAGGCTCGGTCTCAATGGTGCCATTCCTTCCATGTTGCAGGTGCAATGAGATTTTGGCCCCGCCCCTTTCACTGGTTGAGGTTGCCTCTCTACAGGCCACGGTGGTCACCACCTCCCACGGGTCGCTCACCGGCTATTGATAAGAGGGACAGAAGATTGTTAATTCATCTTCAAGCCAAAGTTTCAGTTTCCCCAATTCTTCATTAGCTTAAACATGCATTGCTAATAGTGCAACAGTCCAACACGATTTCCATTGGAAATACCATTTTGGAGGCCATTTTTTCCAGGTCAATTCTAATTCCTGGAGTTGGGTGGAGTTCTTCCAGTGGTACATGTCTCTTGTTCATTGCTTCCTGTTTTGTCGAAGTTAAATCCTTGTCATTTTTGGCAGTGAAAAATTGATAAGGTACTATATTTGACTAATGTGGCATTAGAGTCACGTATAACAGTATGTGTTATTCTTCTGAGTATAGTTTATGTAAACTCTTATGGTGCTTCTTGTCAGCTGAAACCTCACCAGGAGTTGCCGACATTACAAAGTAAGCCCATCTCTAATTTCGCTTGCCGCTCATTTACCAAAAAGAGGGCCATGTCGTTCAAAACCTACTGGTTCTTGGCCTAGATGCTCTCGAAAACATGGCACCGAAACTACTTGGCATGGTGGGCATGGGTGTTACAGGCGTTCATTCTGTATGCTTTTCCATTTTCTTCTTCATTGGTTTAACTGTGAACTCATGGTTCGGTGGGGGAATAGAGCCATGACACCTAGGTAGTGTTCAGATTATTAGACATCAAAGGACCCTGTAGTTCGTGGTGTACTGCAGCAATAACACACTCAGCATATTGATTAAACACTAGACCTTTCTTTACTCTTGTGGCCACAGGAAAGTTCTTCCCCACAGATCAGATTGCAAGGTGGACATGCTCCATAGTGGCATTTATGGGGCTAAAGGAAAGAGATTAAAATGTACAGAAATCCACTGAAAATAATGGTTCTAATTTTGTTAATTTATTAGAAGAAAGAGCAGAAGAAAATGAAAGAAGATGTTGAAAAATGACTCAAATAGAACTACTAAATCTCCGTGCCAGCACGATAGGTATATTCGAGGAGATAATACATCGACGGACGCTACTTCTGTGACGCCCGCAAGAGAGGCTACGGTGAGGACGTACTACAATGGCGAGCCAACGATGGCGCCGACAAGCATCTGCTCGAGCAGGCGAGCATCGGCTCAGTGGGGCAGTGGAGGTCAGTGACAATAATAAGAGTTGTTTGTAATGCATTTTCCATGCCATCAGGTTGTATCTATGTATGTCTTTTTCCTGTGTTAATAAATACAAATATATTTTCTACACTACCTTTGAACCAACTGTAATTGATGGTCCTCTATCTACAATTGAACTTATAATTTTTTATTTTCTTTGATTCTCTACCATGCTTAGATCTGTACACTAGCGTGCCAATAGCTTTGCATTTACATCCTGCTAAAGCCAAAATCCAAATGTCATTCTGTAATGAACATCAGCTCGTATGTGACTTACTGATGCAAATGAATATCATTTATCTGCCAAGGCTCCTAGAAATGCTGATGTACACGACATGGAGCAGACAAGCCAGTTGAATGGGCGGCGGCAAACCAAGCACCGCACCAGCACGCCTCAAGCGGCGCCCCCTGGTGGCGCCCCAGCCTCTAGTCTGACATAATACCCATGTCATTTGCATCCCCATGCCCCTTTCCAGAATCCATGAACGAAAGGCACAGCTTATGCATGCATGTCATTTTACCTGCATGATGACGGCGAAATATGAACAGCAGGCAGATAATGCTGACCCAAACCCGTTCCTATTTTGACATATCCAATGCTAGTCATCCTTCTAGTATTCAGCTAGAATCAAACAACGATCTAGGTGTATTATTACTCCCAATAAAACCACATCCCAACAGCAACAATGGCCTATGAAAACATAATCTAAGCTACATATTTACCTGTGGTGGATCCGGAGAATACACGACGGCGCAGGGCGTCACCGACGGTGTGCCCCGGCGCTGGATAAGCACCGGCGGCGAAACTCGTGCCGGTGCCGCCGGCCCGGAACCGCGGCTGGATGCGCGCCTCCTCTTGTCCCAGCCACTCGCGCCTCTGCTCAGATTTAGGTACTGTTCATGTTCTATCTCAGATGAATCCGCCTCTCCTGCCGCCAAGCATGCTCCTGGGGATGGCTGCTGCAAAAGGGAACGCATATGGACCAGAGTCACGGGCCGTGCAGCGGGAGTGTCCGGTAGTATCTGTCCTTATCTCGTTGTACAGTACCCTAGGGTAGGTCACGGTCCGTCCCACTAATAACACGAAGAAGATAACCGTGGCAGGAGATTCTTACGGGAACGGCTGGCACAGATCCCTAAGGATATGGACGCATAGGATAAGCGGGCCGGGGTGCAGGTATTCTATTGAATATTTTCGACCACGCTACCCCTTCCCCGAAGCCGCTGCGGCATGACGACCACCGGCGAGATGGGCCGCGGCCGACATCCGCTGCGAGGCACACTCCAACCGCGACCTCGAGGACTCGTAGGGCGGAAGGAGACGAGCCCAACGCCGGAGGGGAACTTTTGGTCTATGGGGATATATGCACCCTATATGTAACTTTTTTTAATAATTCAATAAAAAGTCAAAAATTCCTAAAAATATTTTTGAAATAAACTTGACCTTCTATTGTACTCGTGAGAAAATAAATCTACAAAAAAATATCCCTTTGACTTCTTTTAAAAAAAGACAATTTTTTGATTAAAATAGTGTGAATAGTGATCTATAATAGCAAATAAATTTTGTCTTTTTTGCTGTGAGGTTAACTTTTGTTTTTTTTTCATCGAAATTTATTTACTAGTGCAAAAGTAAGTCAAGTTTTTGTCAAAATAATTCTTACCTATTTTAACTTTTTATTAAAATATTAAAAAAAAATCCCATATAGGGTGTAACCAAAGTGTATTTCCCGCCCAACGCCACCGTTCATCAGACAGGCTTTGTCCACTAGCTTCCTCCGTCGGTGAAGATACAGGCAAGAAGGAGAGCAGACGGGGCGGTGGCGGTCAGTGTTTTGCTCGGCCAACCCATGAGCGACTCGGGATTAGAATCAGGATTGGGGATAGAACGGCGAGGACAAGTCTCTCCTCACCACATACGTATACCGCGAACGACACGGCGAGGACAAGTCTCTCCTCGCCATATACGTACGGGTCCTGGGTTCATCAACCGACAAAGCACCGAATAAGCCCGTCGACAGATCGAGTTGGTCGACAGGTACGTTTTTTTTTTCATCTAAGTTCGGACTTTATTCAAAATAGCAGTAGTCGGTTACGATCTGCCCGTAGGCTGGTTCGGATAAAATCCGGGCTACTCTCTAGCCAGCATTCCGTCCCATCAAACGTCTGCACGCCGAAGCACAAAGATGGGCCGGCACATTATTCTCTCTACCAACATGTCGAACCGAAAAAGAAGTAAACGTAACGACGTATTCCGCTAACTCTCTAAAGATGGGCGAAGCAACCGATCTAGAATTACCTCGCGAGTTCCAGAGGTCGACCAACTGTGAGCAGTCCACCTCCATGATCACATGTGAAAAACCTCAGAGTTGGGCGAAGATAACCCCCTCCCGAAAGGCCAGTAGCTCAGCTATAAACGGATCCGAAGCACCTGGCAAAGGCTTGCTCCTAGGAAAGAGAGGTGAGAGCGAGCCACTCCCCCCGCCCCTCTCCTAGTCGTATCTGCATACATTGAACCATCGGTGTTTATAGTGATCCATCCCGTCTCTGGAGGGCGCCAACTGTAACACCCCGGATGTAACTTTCCATATTTGTAACTCCAACTCTTGTCATTTTCGGCATTGTGATATGATATTCCCTCCGTGGTTGGATTTTGTCTTTCGTTTTGCATTTTGTTCATGTCATGCACCTCATATCATGTCATCATGTGCATCGCATTCGCATACGTGTTCGTCTCATGCATCCGAGCATTTTCCCGTTGTCCGCTTTTGCAATCCGCACTCCTATGTCCCCGCGCCCCTTTTACATTTTTCCATGAGCGGGTACTAAACTTTCTCGGAATGGACCGAGGTTTGTCAAGTGGCCTTGGTACACCACGGAAGACCACTGTCAAGTTTCGTGCCATTTGGAGGTCGTTTGATACTCCAGCAGTTAATCAGATAACCGCTGAAGGCCTCTTTTGGGTTGCAGTCCAACACCCCTTCAAAACAGCCCAATAACCCATCTAAGTCACTTCCATGCTCTCCATCGTCGGATCACGATCGTGTGGTAAAACTACACCTCATTTGGAGCTTCCTAGCTCCTTCTACCTATAAATATAGCCTCCTCCGAAAATTTCCGGATCCGAAACCCTAGCCCCGCTCCTCGCGCGGGACACGTCCGGTCGCGCGAATAGCTCCGCCGCCGCCCGGAGCAACAGCAAGCGCCACGTAAGCGCGCCCACATCGCGCCACAGCCCGCCAGCCAGCGGAGCCCGCCCGGCCAGCGCGCCCGTCGCCGGCCGCCTCGCCGCCTCATCCTCGACCCAGCGCCGCCCGGCTGGCTCCAGCGCCCGGCCGCCTCCGCCGCGCCGCCACCTCGCGCCCGACCCGGCCGCCCGTCGCCCGTCGCCTCCGCCGCCAGCGCCCTCGTCGCCGCCCCGGCCAGATCCGGCCGCGGGAAGGCCGGATCCGGCCCGGAGGAGCTCCTCCGGCCGCCCCTTCCTCCAACTCCGGCGAGCCCGGCCTCGCCTCGGTTCGTGCGCGCCTCGGACGAACCCTAGATCCACCCGAGGTTGACCCCGTTTATCGTCCAAGTCATTTTCTGCAGATATTTTGTTGCATGTTCATCGCATCATTACTCTGTGCCCGTGGCTCCGTTTTGGACGTGTAGCATACCGAATTGTTCGCCCCGACGAGTACATCATTCCATCTCATTGCATCATTTTCATTTGAGCTTATCTTGACGCCCGAAATGCTGTTAGAAGAGGGCTATGTGATGTTAGTTTCAGATTCTTATCAGAACATGCACTTTTGTCATTTTTGTCATGATTGATGTGTGCATCCTATGAACTTGAGTCCTACATGTGTTTTGTAATATGTCATGCCATATTTACAGGGGTGTATGTCATGTATTTTTGTGGTCTCTGTGGTGACTAGCACAAGCATGCAAATTAGGCTTCATGATGTTGCTGATTTCAGCCCCTGTTTTGCTGATATTTTTATGCCGTGTAAACTTGATGCTACAGAGAGATCCATGCTTATTTTGAGTTACTTTAGTAAGGATGTTTTGAACATATGGTTAAGCTCTATCCATCCATGCCCTTGTTTGCAATTATGGAGTGCCATATCTTGAGTCAATCGAGCACTACTTTTGCTATAAAATGTTTCCTGGCAGATTGTTTACATGTCATTCAAATTTGCCAAGGTTGTTGTAGTTGATCCGTGTATGCTATGATGTTTTTCTTGCCATGTGTAGCTTCTATGCCATGTCTTCTTGATGGATGTATGCTTAGTTTATCATGAGATGCTCTGTAGTGAGTGCATCGAGCTCGCGAAGATGCCTTCATAATTCTGGCAATGTCATGCCCTGTTTGCTGAATCTGTTAACGAAACTTGCTATATTGACATGTGTGCTATTACATTTTCTGATCCCTTTTGGCACATGGTCAGTAAGGGACTTTTGTTCTATGCTTTTAGTAGATTCATGCAATCCTTGTTTTGCTATTATAAGTTCCTGTAGCATGTTGTTTGCTTGCTCTGAACATTGCTTCCTGATGCTGATTCTGTCATGTTCAGTTTTTCACCAAGTCTGTGAAGCTGATATATTTTGCACTTTTGCCATGCTTGTTTGGACCTGTTATGATATGAATTAGCCATAGCTCAGTGTTCATCTTTTGTCAAGCATCTTGATTAGATCACTACCATATGCTTTGTTGGTACGTTTGGGTGCAGTAGCTTAATTTCTTGTTGCTTGCCATGTGGCATCATGCTGTTAATGGCAGATTTGTGCCATTCTTGTTTTGCTTGTCATTTGCAAACCGTGCATCCGATTCCGGTGATCTTTATATCGATTTCAACCGAAATCATCTCACCTTTCCAGCGACATACTTGGTTTGACAAGTTGATGCCTTGTTCATCAGTTTTCCTTCCGGAGCACGCATATGCATTGCATCTCACATCTCGCATATCATGCCATGTATTGCATCATGTTGTTTGTGCATCGCCCGTGATTTATTGTGTTTCCATTGCTTGTGTTCTTGCTTTGGGTAGAGCCGGGAGACGAGTACGTGAACGAGGAACCTGTTGAGAACGCTTACGAGGATCAAGCTTTCGACAACTCTGAGAACCTTGCAGGCAAGATGACCATACCCTCGAAATCACTTCTATCTTTGTTTGCTAGATGCTCGCTCTTTTGCTATGCCTATGCTACGATGCCTATCACTTGCTTATCATGCCTCCCATATTGCCTTGTCAAGCCCCTAACCATCTTTTCCTAGCAAACCGTTGATTGGCTATGTTACCGCTTTGCTCAGCCCCTCTTATAGCGTTGCTAGTTGCAGGTGAAGATGAAGTTTGTTCCTTGTTGGAACATGGAGATGTTGTTCCTTGCTGGAACATGTTTACTTGTTGGGATATTACAATATCTATTGTTAAATTAATGCATCTATATACTTGGTAAAGGGTGGAAGGCTCGGCCTTATGCCTGGTGTTTTGTTCCACTCTTGCCACCCTAGTTTCCGTCATACCGGTGTTATGTTCCTTGATTTCGCGTTCCTTACCGGTTGGGTGATTTATGGGACCCCCTTGACAGTTCGCTTTGAATAAGACTCCTCCAAAGAAGGCCCAACTTTGGTTTTACCATTTGCCACCTAAGCCTTTTTCCCGGGTTTTCGCGAGCCCGAGGGTCATCTTTATTTTAACCCCCGGGCGGTGCTCCTCGAGTGCCGGTCCAACCTGTCACCGCCGGTGGCCATCAGGGCAACTCTGAGATGGCCTATCGGAAGCTTGGACAATCCGGTGTGCCACGAGAACGAGATATGTGCAGCTCCTATCGGGATTTGTCGGCACATTCGGGTGGCTTTGCTGGTCTTGTTTTACCATTGTCGAAAATGTCTTGTAGTCCAGGATTCCGAGATCGATCGGGTCTTCCAGTAGAAGGAATATCCTTCGTTGACCGTGAGAGCTTATAATGGGCTAAGTTGGGACACCCTGCAGGGTATTATCTTTCAAAAGCCGTGCTTGCGGTTATGAGGCAGATGGGAATTGTTAATGTCCGGTTGTAGAAAACCCGAAGTTGACCTTAATTAAAACACATCAAGGCGTGTGTAACCGTGATGGTCTCTTCTCGGCGGAGTCCGGGAAGTGAACACGGTGTTGGAGTTATGTTTGACGTAAGTAGTTTCAGGATCACTTCTTGATCGCTACTAGCTGCACGACCGTGCCTTGCTTCTCTTCCCGCTCTCTTTTGCGAATGTAGCCACCATATATGCTAGACGCTTGCTGCAGCTCCACCTCACAACTCTGTCCTTCCTATAAGCTTAAATAGTCTTGATCTCATGGTGTGAGATTGCTGAGTCCCGTGACTCATGATTCTACCAAACAGTTGCAGGTGCCGACGATGCGGTGCAGATAACGCAACCGAGCTCAAGTGGGAGTTCGACGAGGAACGTGGTCGTTACTATGTGTCTTTTTCCTCGATGATCGATGGTGGAGCCCAGTTGGGACGATCGGGGATCTGTAGCATTTGGGGTAGTCTTCTTTTATTTTGGTTCCGTAGTCGGACCTTGAGTGTAATCTGGATGATGGATGTTTATTTATGTATTGTGTGAAGTGGCATTTGTAAGCCAACTATGTATCTCTTTTTCCTTATGTATTACATGGGTTGTGTGAAGATTACCTCACTTGCGACATTGCTTTCAATGCGGTTATGCCTCTAAGTCATGCTTCGACACGTGGGAGATATAGCCGCATCGAGGGCGTTACACCAACCCTGGCTTGCAGTCCTGGTCCGTCGTCCCGAGATGTCGATGATGGATAAAGCTTCATGCACCCGTTTCAGCGCCGTTGCCGGATCATACCCTTCTCAGCCATGAGTCCAGTTATTCCTTGAAGTCCAAATAGAGTGCATGATAGAGATGATTTTGCACCGTGTATCATCAGAAAACAAGTTGTCCAATAGAATGTCACGAGCCCAAGTCTCGGGGTGCAGCCATGGTAGCTGGAAACCGAAGCGGTCCTTAGCTGCTACCCAAAATTTTCTTGCATGGGTGCAGGAAACAAGAGCATGCAACAGATTCTCATCAAAGGCCATGCAGATGTCGCACCGGCCGCTTGTTTTGATATGCACATCTTTGCAAGGTCATCGAAGTCCGTAAGATACCTCTAAGGACTCTCCACCAGAACACCCTAACCTTCGGTAGCACATGGATCTTCCAAAGTGCAGTCCACAACTCTCTGTTTGCCGATGAAGATTCCGTTGTCGTCCCTTCCTCTATGGAGCTAGGCTCGTTGCGAGTCATAAGAGATTGATACGCTGACTTTACAGAGTAGTTTCCTGACTTTTCCAAGTCCCATGCCAATATATCTTCCCCTCCCACAGAATTGAGGGGGATGTTCAAGATTGCCTCTGCGTCAGGATGTAGGAAGTTTTGGCGTATTAGTTCCTCATCCCAATTTCCAGTATAATCATGAATCAACTCAGAAACCCTATTCAACGGTGCAGCGCCAAGGCGACCTGTTGGTTTCCGCAATAGTGTATTTGGTATCCACGGGTCTGTCCAGATGGAGATTGTGGAGCCGTCCCCAACCCGATGAATTCAACCAACATCCAATGCCTCCCATCCCGCCACTATTGCTTTCCATGTCGCCGAAGCTCGGGCCGGTACCATGGCATGGAGAAAATCCGTGTGTGGGTAGTATCTTCCTTTCAGCACCCGGGCACACAATGAGTTGGGGTTTGTTAGCAGTCGCCAACCTTGTTTGCCTAGCATGGCTAGGTTGAACACTTGGGGGTCCCGAAAGCCCATTCCCCCCTTGACCTTTGGCACTGTCAACTGATCCCAGGATATCCAATGCATTGAGTTTTTGTCAAGAGAGCTTCCCCACCAATACTTGGCCATAGGAGATGTGACACTCTTACAAACTTTTTTCGTCAAGTGAAAACAACTCATGTTGTAGGTTGGTATCGCCTGAGCGATTGATTTGAGTAAAACTTCCCTCCCTGCACATGCGAGATTCCTTTCCGACCAGCCGCCGATCTTGTTGCACACACGCTCACCAATATGGTTAAAAGTGCCACTAGTGATCCGCCCAATAGCGGTCGGTAAACCCAAGTACCGTTCCGAGAATGCTTCCACTGAGATTCCAAGAGAGGCCTTGAGGGCTTCTCGGATAGGCTGACTTGAGTTTGTACTAAAAAGATTGAGCTCTTCTCCCGGTTCACCGCCTGGCCCGAGCACTCGGCGTAGATCCGGAGTATGTCATTGAGTCTTTCTGCACTTTGGGGGTTTGCACTCATAAAAATTAGACTGTCATCTGCAAACAACAGGTGATTTACCCATGGTGCATGGATACTCACCCGAACCCCTCGATCAATATATGCAGCCCCGTAATTGTTGAGAAGGGAAGTAAGGCCCTGCACACATATAAGAAAGAGGTATGGAGACATAGGGCAGCCCTGCCTAAGCCCCCTCGTAGGGTCAAAAAATGGCAAAAGCTCACCATTTACCTTGATTGTGAACCGAACCGATGTGACACATTTCATTATGAGGCTGGTAAAGCGATCACCAAAACCCAGCTTGACCATCATTGCTTCGAGATAGTGCCACTCCACTCTATCATATGCTTTAAGCATGTCCAGTTTCACCGCACAACTTGCATTCTTTCCTCTTCTCCTTCTGCGAAAGGTATGAACACATTCATAAGCAACCAAAACATTATCCGTGATCAAACGACCCGATACGAACGCGCTCTGCTCTTCTCCGATGACCTCATCGAGTATGAGCCGAACCCTGTTGACCAAAACCTTCACTGCTATTTTATATAAAACCGGGCAAAGAGAAATTGGCCTATATTGGGAAATTTTCTGCGGATTCCGGACCTTTGGGATTAGCGTGATAGCCGTATCATTAAGTCCAAGAGGTAGCTCACCACCGTTGAGAAATCCCAGAATTGCCTTTGTTACATCTTCCCCAACGACATCCCAATGGCGTTGTTAAAAACCGACCGTAAATCCATCTACTCCTGGAGCCTTTGACGGGGCCATCTCAAACAGAGCGTCCCTGACCTCGGACACCAAAAATTCCTTCTCAAGTGTATGATTCATGGCCTCCGACACTCGTGGTTGGACGTATTGCAGCAATTCCTCCATAGGCGCGTAACCCTGAGACTGGTATAGAGCCTTATAGAAGTCCATGATTTCAGTTTTGACCTCCACTGGATCAGTGCACTGCTGCCCATCCCCTCTTTCCAGTGAGGTAATTCGGTTTATACGCTTACGTTGTGCTGCCTGTGCTTGGAAGTATCCCGTATTCCGGTCTCCTTCGCGTAGCCAAGACACACGAGATCGCTGCTTTAGCCAGATTTCTTCCTGGCGCAATGCTTCACGCAACTGTTTAGCAACACTATTTTCCTCCTCCGTCGGGCCACGACCCATCGACGCGCTGCGCAATGTGTCAAGGCGGGCTTGAAGACGGCGTACCTTTTTCTGCATGTTGCCAAACTCACGATTACCCCAAGCACCCAGCTGAGTCTGAACCTCAGCAAGGGCCTCGATGATGCCTTGGAGACCGCCCTGCCCGGCTCCCGCTCGCCACATTGACCGCACCTTCTCATCGTAGTCTTCATGACACTGCCATACGTTTTCATAGCGAAAAGAGCGATTGCCCCGTGTCCAGCCGGTCTCCATATTTGTTCTCAGTTCCGCAAGCACAAAGCAGTGGTCCGATTCAACACTACTTATGTGCTTCACGCTTGTGTATTCAAACAGATCAAGGAAACTAGAGTTGACCAATGCTCGGTCTAGTCGTGCTTTCACGTTCATCTCCCCTTGCTGCTTGTTGTCCCATGTAAAAGGGACACCGCGCCACCCCACATCCTGGAGTGCACAATCCGCCGCTGCTTCCCGGAACGCACGCATTTGGCTCTCCGGTCTAGCATTGACTCCGAAGTGCTCGTCTCGATGAAGAGTTTCATTGAAATCGCCCATGCAAATCCATGCTTCATGGTGTACAGCAAATAACGTACGCAAGAACCTCCAGCTATGATGTCTATTTTCCACACGAGGTTCTCCGTAAAAACCCGTAAAAACGCCAACTTTTATTATCTTTCTTGACTTTTACATCAATATGTGATCGGCTATAATTTTGAACCGACACCTCAATATCTCTTGACCAGAAAAGACCAATTCCTCCGCTAAGCCCGTCGCTATCGACAGCAAAACTGTTAGGAAACGTAGTAATTTCAAAAAAATTCCTACGCACACGCAAGACCATGGTGATGGCATAGCAACGAGAGGGGAGAGTGTATGTCCACGCACTCGTGAGACCGTGAAGCGGAAGCGTTATAACAACGCGGTTGATGTAGTCGCACGCCTTCACGATCCGACCGATCCAAGTACCGAACGTCACGGCACCTCCGAGTTACGCACATCGCTCAGCTCGATGACGATCCCGGACTCGATCCAGCAAAGTGTCGGGGATGAGTTCCACAAGACGACGGGCAGGTGATGATGATGATGTTCCACCGACGCAGGGCTTTGCCTAAGCCCGCTGACGATATGACTTCTCCGGCGCAGGGCTTCGCTTAAGCTCATGACGATATGACCGAAGTGGAATATGGTGGAAGGGGGCACCGCACACGGCTAAGGAACGATCCGTAGATCAACTTGTGTGTTATGGGGTGCCCCCTGCCCCCGTATATAAAGGAGCAAAGGAGGGGGTGGCCGGTCTAGGAGGAGGCGCACCAAGGGGGGAGTCCTACTCCCACCGGGAGTAGGACTCCTCCTTTCCTTGTTGGAGTAGGAGAGAAGGAAAGAGGAGGAGAGGGAGAAGGAAAAGGGGCTGCTCCTTGTCCAATTCGGACCAGAAGGGGGCGCAGGCCTCTTTCCTTTGGCCTCTCTTCTCTATTCCCGTATGGCCCAATAAGGCCCATATACTCCCGGCGAATTCCTGTAACTCTCCGGTACTCAAAAATACCCGAATGACTCGGAACCTTTCCGAACTCCGAATATAGTCGTCCAATATATCGATCTTTACGTCTCGACCATTTCGAGACTCCTCGTCATGTCCCCGATCTCATCTGGGACTCCGAACTCCTTCGGTACATCAAAACTCATAAACTCATAATATAACCGCCATCGAAACCTTGTTGCATGCGGACCCTACGGGTTCGAGAACTATGTAGACATGACCTAGAACTATTCTCGGTCAATAACCAATAGCGGAACCTGGATGCCCATATTGGCTCCTACATATTCTACGAAGATCTTTATCGGTCAAACCGCATAACAACATACGTTGTTCCCTTTGTCATCGGTATGTTACTTGCCCGAGATTCGATCGTCGGTATCCAATACCTAGTTCAATCTCGCTATCGCAAGTCTCTTTACTGCTACGTAATGCATCATTCCGTAACTAACTCATTAGCTACATTGCTTGCAAGGCTTATAGTGATGTGCATTACCGAGAGGGCCCAGAGATACCTCTCCGACAATCGGAGTGACAAAACCTAATCTCGAATACGCCAACCCAACATGTACCTTTGGAGACACATGTAGTACTCCTTTATAATCACCCAGTTGCCAGTGACGCTTTGGTAGCACCCAAAGTGTTCCTCTGGTAAACGGGAGTTGCATAATCTCATAGTTACAGGAACATGTATAAGTCATGAAGAAAGCAATAGCAGCAAACTAAACGATCAAGTGCTAGGCTAACGGAATGGGTCATGTCAATCACATCATTCTCCTAATGATGTGATCCCGTTAATCAAATGACAACTCATGTCTATGGTTAGGAAACATAACCATCTTCGATTAACGAGCTAGTCAAGTAGAGGCATACTAGTGACACTCTGTTTGTCTATGTATTCACACATGTATTATCCGGTTAATACAATTCTAGCATGAATAATAAACATTTATCATGATATAAGGAAATAAATAATAACTTTATTATTGCCTCTAGGGCATATTTCCTTCAAAAACAACCAGAAAAACCTAAACTGAATTTTAGATCCTCCACACGCTTGCCCTTAATTTTTGTTTCCATGACAAACAGAAGGGCGGGGGCTTCTTGCTTCACAACTTTGCGAAGCTCTCAAACTGTCCAAGGGTTCCCAAGCCCTCGGCAGTTCCATGATAAGACACTCATTGATTCGGGCAGGGCTGACCCGCAGCCCCTGCCGAAGATTCAGATGATGGTGGCGTTGGCTTTTTCTTCTTCGGATCCCTTTCTCTGAAGGTATACACAAGGTCTCCAACTTGTTGCTCCATAATGGCCATTGCCCCCTCTACAATAACTAGACCAGCATGCACCTCCCCATGTTCAGTAAGAGCCAGTTGGGGCTGAGGTACCTTACGATAAACTTGGGTGTTTTGTGGCCCTCCCTTCCTCTTAAATGGAGCGTTGTTCTTGGCAGGGGAGGTCACTTCAGCACCACTTTTCTGCTTGGAGCCCGATGAACGAGATTCTTTTGTGCTTGGTTGTGAATCTCTACTCTCCTTCGAAGAGGCTTCCCCAGAATTGGGTTTCTTCCTATCTTCCGGTGCCCGTAAGCTAGACTTGAAAGGTAGATCCCCCTTCTCGTCCCGGGTTCCCGGTGTAGGGCAGAACAGATCAGAGTGTCCCAGGCGGCCGCAAGAGAAGCAGAAGTGCGGTATATATTCATATTCGATGTCATAGTAATCTGTCTTGTTCCTCTTGGCCGAAGCAATTAGTATCCACCTGCGTAGGGGTTTATGGACATCAACGGTGACTCGTGCTCGCAGGAAACCCCCAACAGGATCAATCTGCACGATAGAAGCTTCCCTGTCGATCTGTCTTGCTATCGCCAGCCCCCTCGTTTCGTTCTTCAGATTATAGGGCAGGTTTACCACCCTAACCCAGATCGGCAGCCTGTCGAACTTCAGCTCCGAAGGCTGCATGTGCGCTTGAAAATCCTCCAAGATGACCGCGTGTTTGCTGATGTGCCAGGGGGATCCCTCCCAGACACGATCTCGATCTCGCTTGGTCTCAAACTCCGCGACGAACATGTTCTCCCCCAGTGGACTAATCACCAGGCCTCTTGGGTTGCCCCAAGCTGGACGTAAGGCGTTGGAGATTGTCTGGATATGGAAGAGATTGCGATACAGAACCTTGCCCGCCAGAAGCAACTTCGGTGCTGCACCGTCGTCCTTGTCATCCATCACCAGAGGCGTTGCCTATTCCTCGGAGATGTCGAGTCTACCGAGCGCCGCCTCCATCTGCGCCCGAGCCGAGCGAGGGGAGAGGGCGCCGCCGTCTTGCTTCTCCTTGCCCGCGCCGGATGTTGCCATCGTAGCCGGGATCACGTGAGCGACCCGCAGGAGAGATCCGCGGCCGCCGTCAAGGTCGCCTAGCCCTAATCGCCGCCAAGGTGTTTAGGGTTTCGGGAAAACTCGTCCAGGTCGTCTACGTGCACCGCACGCCTCTGCTGCCGCTGTGTCGACAGGTACGTGATGGCGTCGTGTCTTGGGCCGGCCGCGAGGGTTTACACCGCGCCACGGCGGCATCCGGCCTCCCCATTCTCCCAGCCCGCCGCCCCTGCTCGCGTACGTCTGCCGCGAACGGCGCCGCGCTCCCTGTCCATGTCACTGTCGGCACTACGTCCGTGCGTGCACCGCTGCTATTCTGATCCCGAGAGCGGGCCTTGGAGCGATCCGGCCGTCGACCACCACTACGATGTCGTGGACATGGACCACAGCGACGGAACCGATGCCGGTTTGGTTCTGGGCGGCCCGGCCGTCGAGGAG
Source organism: Aegilops bicornis (assembly GCA_021605145.1). NCBI lineage: Eukaryota > Viridiplantae > Streptophyta > Magnoliopsida > Poales > Poaceae > Aegilops > Aegilops bicornis. Next base: position 545,195,308 of record CM038673.1, read on the forward strand.
CCCCGCGAGCGCGCGGTCACCACGGACATCGGCGGGGACGTGGACGACGAAGACCATCACGATGTCGTGGCCATGGTCCTCAGCGATGGCACCGACGACTTGGTTCTGAGCGGCCCCGCCGTCGAGGATCCCCGCGAGCTCGCGGCCACCACGGGCATCGGGGAGGACGACGAAGACCATCACGATGCCGTGGCCATGGTCCTCAGCGATGGCACCGACGACTTGGTTCTGAGCGGCCCCGCCGTCGAGGATCCCCGCGAGCTCGCGCCCACCACAGGCCTTGGCGAGTGCTCGCACGACGAAGTCGACGACTGGGGCGACCTCGACGATGTCGTGTATCCCGCGGGGCTGACCATCAGGGAGATCCAAGAGTTCGAAACCGCGGACTTCAGCCAGGCCGCCATCAACGAGCGGTTCCGACGCGAGTCCAAGGAGGCAAAGGCCACCGTCATAGGCGCTGTCACCGGCATGGTCCGCCCACTCCGGGAACTCCTCGACGACCTGCGGAGTCTCAAGAGCGTCTTCGACACCCAGGAGTTCCAGATCGGCATGCCCTTCGGCGCCATCATGACGTGTATGGGGATGTACCAACTGTGGAAGCTTAGTCCCTCCACGTGCATCAAGGTCGCCATGTACTACGCCTTCTACAAGCTCAGCACCATCGCGGCCGACGTCCGGCGGCGTGGCTTCTCTCCTGACTGGATAATCCGGATTAAACTCGGTGAG